>PJEM01001591.1:133177-297290 GCA_004023845.1 Helogale parvula
GAGAAGTACTGGATGTATTATGGAAAGCAATCTGAAAATAAACTATTAAAAAAAATAAAGGCAGTCAGTAAATACTTGTTGAATGAATTAACATGTCAGTGAAAACATTTAATGGGAAATAACACTGGTAATCATATACATAGAGAAGAAAGTTACAAATTCTCTGTTCACAAAAATATTTTAAATATTACACAAAATAGTATATCATACAGTGTATAACAAGTAATATAGAAAACAGTAATACTGCCACACAACTGCACATGGTTAGAAGGAAGCATCACCTTTCTCCAACTCCTTAAACAGAATCACCAGTACATTACTGCTCAGTATTTGACTTGCCTTTTTATATATACACATGTATAATTAGTTACTCAAACATGTGTATGTGCATGTGTACAAATGAGAAACAGGATGTCAATATGTCTTCAATCCTTGAAATACCAATTAGGTTAAAAAATGAACAAAACTATAGTGCAAATAAATGATAAAATTTAAAATAGTATTAATAGATACACGAAAATAAATGAACATAAGCACAAACATATCAACATGAAAATACTGCAAACTAAAAAAAAATCTTATAATAAACCCTGATATCAAACAGGCAATTAAAATTGCTGTCGATCAGGGACACCTGGGTGGCTCAGTCGGTTAAGCATCTGATTTCAGCCCAGGTCATGATCTCTCTGTTTGAAAGTTTGAGCTCCATTTCGGACTCTGTGCTGACAGCTCCAAGCTGGGAGCCTGCTTCGGATTCTGTGTCTCCCTCTCTCTCTGCCCCTTCCTCACTTGTGCTCTGTCTCTGTCTTTCTCTCTCTCAAGAATAAATAAACATTTAAAAAACTGTCAATTGGGGCGCCTGGGTGGCTCAGTCAGTTAAGCGTCCGGCTTCGGCTCAGGTCATGATCTCATGGTTCGTGGGTTCGAGCCCCGCGTCGGGCTCTGTGCTGACAGCTTAGAGCCTGGAGCCTGCTTTGGATTCTGTGTCTCCCTCTCTCTCTGACTCTCTCCTGCTTGTGCTGTCTCTCTCTGTCTCAAAAAAATAAATAATAACAGGAAAAAATTTTTTAAATAAATTTAAAAACTGTCAATCCATATCTGGATAATAACAATAATAAAAATGCTCTAAATATAAGGTATATTCAGAGGATAATGTATAACTTTAATTTCTAATTTCATCATAAGAAATCACAAAAATACATTAATTGGCCATCTAACAAGAATATTATAGTAAAGTGTTCATGAAAGGAAAACATATGAGGAAATTGATAAAGATAAAAGTAGAAACTAATGTATTAGGAAATAATAAAATGGAATTGATAAATAATCCCACAATTACCAAAACATGTACACAATAACTAATGAAAGGGGAGAGTGAGAAACATATAAAATTAACAAATTAGAAAATAAGCACAGACACAGAGATCTAATAAAAATGTAAAGATTACATTTTTCTAATGTATGCTTTGTAAAAAATACAATAATTAAAATTAAGTTGAAATTACTGCCACCCAAATAGTAAAGAAGTGATTATGACATTTGAACTGTCCCAGTCAGCTTCACAGGTAAATTATTTCATGAAGCAGGTGATTTTAATGGCATTTAAGCTGGTCTGGAGCATCCTATATAAATATGCAAATGTATGAGTTATAAGCAGGTTCAATGCAGATTTATTTATAATAATGAAAATGTATGAATGATGTAGATGTCCTTTGAAAACATACAAGTAAATAAAGTAAGATTCATCTACATAGGTGATATGAGAACCTGGAAATGGAAACATTATTCCAAAATGGTGAACCAAGGAAATTTTCCCCAGAAAAAAAAGGTAGAGAAATGCACGAGCTATATATCAAAGGATAAGCAAGAATTAGTCATATGAAGAATGGGTTCAGATAACCATTTTAGGGAGGGAACAACACATAGAATGTTGTGTAGACATAATCCGAAGAAGACTGATTAAAATGCCTCTAAATGGGTTGGTGAGCCTTGGACAAAAAATGAGTACAGAAGAATGGAACAAGAGTTTAGGAGAGTTGGTTCAAGGGCACCTGGGTGGCTCAGCTGGTTAAGCATCGACTTTGGTTTAGGTCATGATCTCGTAGTTCATCGGTTTGAGTCCCTCACCAGACTCTGTACTGACCGCTCAGAGCCTGGAGCCTGCTTCAGATTCTGCGTCTCCCTCTCTCTGCCTCTCCCCTGCTTGTGCTGTTTCTCTCTCATTCTCAAAAATAAACATTAAAAAAAAGACTTGTTTCAGAACTTTATATAATTAAAGTATGACTGATCCAGTACCAAGAAAGCAAATACATTGCAGAGTGCATTGCATTCAATTTACTTACTAAATAAACACATAAAACAGGCATGCACGCACATGTCTATTGTGAACCTTAATTCCCTATCCATAGAAAACTGGCTAAATCATGAACCAAGTGATGCTGTTGGAAAGTTATCTTTTCTTTAATTGCCTTGGTAATTTGCAATCACTGCTTCCATTCTGGGTCCAGTTCTGATCCACGTCCCATGTCAGTATGTTCTGGAGTCGTTACTTCTTTGTAGAGGACTGGAGAATCACCACGAAGGATTTACATTCCTTCCGTCTACATTTCCTTAATATTCTCATGGTCAGGACTTTGTTACTGATTTTTCTATCATTCATAGGGAACTCTGTGAAAGTTGAAGTCTAAGGAGGCTCTCACTCTTTTATTTATTTATTTATTTATATTTTTATTTTTTTAAATGTATACTCTTTGGGACACCTAGGTGGCTCAGTTGGTTAAGCATTGACTCTTGATTTCGCCTCAAGCTCTGGGCTGACAGTGTGGAGTCTGCTTGGGATTCGCCCTCTCTCTCTCTGCTCCTCCCCTGCTTATGCTCTCTTTCTCTCTTAAAATAAATGTTAAAAAACTTAAATAATAATATGTTCTTCAAAGCAATAGGCTGTCCCACTGCAGTAGTCCTGGGGGTGTAACAAAAAATTGTCTTGGAATTTGGCTAAAATATTTTTCTTAGGTGAAATTCTACCTAAAAAGTCTCTCTCATCATTCAAGAGTCATTAATCCCTTCAGTTCCCATGTTTTCTTGTCGAAGAAATGTTTCGCCATGAAACTCTGCCTTCACTTTGCCCTTTCTGCCTGACATTGCACCTGTGAGTTTATTCAGGGTTTCAAGCTCAGGGTCCCGCCAGGAGGCGTTTCATGGGATCCTTTCTACCCAATGGGCCATTCACCATTCTCCAAGATAGGAACTCCATTCAGTCTTCTCATTCATTAAATTATTAAGCGAATATATATTAAAGCCTATTATTCATCAAGCACTGAGTGAGGTCCTGGGAATCCACTATGAGCAAGATCGAGTCGTTGCTATAACTCATCTCCCATGAGTAAGTAAGATAGTGAAACAGATCAATCAATAGACGATGGTGAGTGCAATGGGAAAAAAAAAAGCTGTATGAGAATAGTCAGGAGAGGAATCTGTACAGTGTGAGGAGGGCACTGGTCTGGGAAGGCTTTCTTGGGTAAGTCACAAGTGAGTTATACCATGAACCAGATTAGGATTTAGCCAGAGAAGGAGAGCATGTGTGCATGTTTAAGCACTTGCACGCATTGGGTTGGGGCTGGTTCTTAGGGATGCAGAAGCCAGTCATGGGGAATGTAGTGAGAAGGTAGCCCAGCACTTTCTGCACCTAATGATAATAGGAAGTAGAGGTGCTTTCACAATTTCTGTAAGGATGCATTAGTTGAGCTTGTTGATTTTTTTAACTGAAGCCTTTTGAATTTCTTAAAATAAGATGCCTGCATTTTAAGCAATTCAGAAGCGATTCATACATAGTAACAGCAGAAAAATAAATACTCTGCCTTAGAAATGTTTTCTTTCACTTGCCTTTTCACAAAGCTATTCAAATGATGAACTTAATTTCCTCCCTTCGAATGGTTTAGGTAGAAGCAACTCTCTAGGCATATAGAAAAGAGATGAAAGTAAATATTTATTGGCACAATTCATTTTCTCTTACGCTTCCCAGCCGTGATTTGGATCAAATAGAGCTGAAAGACTTCAGGGATCAAAGGGCTAAATATCATGAAGTGGCCACATAAATTCCAAAGCTATTTTTCATTTCAGGAATATATTATGAGTGTCTTTGGTGACCTATAGAAAATGATTTTATGCTCTTGCTCTCAATTTGAAACAAACTCATCGTCGGACACAAGAGGCATTCGTAATTTGCTTAATGCCTGCTTTATGCCACAGTAAATAAATATATACATGCCTACATACACACGTACAACGGAACAGATTGCAGAGGTAGGAGAATTCTTACAGGCCGACACTTTGGAGTCATTTATTCATTTATTTACTTATTCATTCATTCAACAGTTTGTTTTATGCCTATATCGTCACAGTGCAAGGCACCGATGATAAGGTGGACAGGCAGGCATGATTCCTGCCTCTGGAGTTTAGATTGTTGTGGGGAAGACATACAGTGATTAAGCCCATAAATAAATGCAGATTCTAATAATTGCTAGATAGCAACTAAATGGGTTGATCTGAGACAGAATAACTTAGGGGCGCTGCAGCAGACAGGGTATAACGGAACACTTGACAAGTGACATGAAAACTAAAGCTTGAATCTGACTTTCTTTAAAATCTCAGGTTACAGGGATGCCTGGGTGGCTCAGTCGGTTAAGCGTCCAACTCCGGCTCAGGTCATGATCTCACAGTTCATGGGTTCGAGCCCCACTTCAGATTCTGCGCTGATAGTTAGCTCAGAGCCTGGAACCTGTTTTGGATTCTGTTTCTTCCTTTCTCTCTGACCTTCCCCTGCTTGTGCTGTCTCTCTCTGTCTCTCAAAAATAAATAAAAAACAAAAAAAATTTTTTTAAACCTCAGTTTACAAATATGTAAGATGGGGTAATGAAAGATCCCATCGGAGAAGACGTTTGAAAGCATGACATGAGATAATGAAGGTACAGAACCCAGCTTAGTGCCTGACAGTTCTCAATAATGTTATTATTATGAAAATAGGTACTGTGACTTATAGAATGTACCCCTACATGTTTTCTTAAATAGAGACTGCTGAAACTCAAAATGGTACATCCACACCGTGATGTAAGGCTGTGCATTTAAGAGAAGACTGAACACCAAATTAAGAAATAACCCATTGCTTCTTTAAAAGTTGAAAATTAATATGTATCAGCCCATTCTAAGATAAGAGGCACGTGAGAGGAAGTGAGGCACAAGACAGAGCAAGACAGAATCGGGGAAGCAGAAGGCAGGAGCAGGCTTGGTATACTTTTCAGAATCTCATCTGCTTTGTATCCTTCTCTGTGCTGACCGCAGCGCCAAAAGCAGGGACTTACTTGCCCCCCAAAACTTACTTGCCCTACGTCTCTTACAGAAGGATGGGGCTGAAGGGTTCGATGTCATCATGGGTCTTGCTGGAGTGCGGGCTTTTTCGAGCATGCTGAGGCCACGTGTTAATCTGAGGTGCTGGAGAAAAGTTGGCTCAGGTGACCATGAAAATTCATGTCCATCATGCGTGTTCATCTCCCTCTGACCTTCCCCACCCACAAGCTTTCATAAGTGCAGTGACGGCAGTAATGACTGCTGGTATTGTACAAAACTTTATAGATCATAAAGCACCACGGGGTGCAGGGTCATGACGGGCCTGGTAATAATCCATTGATTGTTATTATTACCCAGTCTTTTTTAAATGAAGGGTGATTGTTCTAAGAACACCCAGGTCATAAGGACACAGAAGGGGCCTGACTGGTGTCAAGTGGCTATCACTTTGGGAATATAGATTCTCGTTTTTTGTCTTTTATTCTTACTTAGACAATGCATGTACTGATCAGTGTCATCTCCTAAAGAGAACACTGAACACAAGATTGACAACCCAAATTTGCCTCCACACAGCGTATGACGGACAGCCTGTTAGAGCAGATGATGATTAATACTCTGTGGAATGCGTTTGAGAAACCTTGTTACCAAATTATCAGTTTTCTTTCCCTTTTTATCTTGGCTGCTGGGGAGGCCTGAATAAATTTCACATTTGTTCCTGACACAGCTATCATCTTTTTTCTCTATAAATTTTCTTCTTTTCCTTTTTTTCTCGTCGTAACTTTCCTGCGGTATGTGTATATCTACGCTGATAACTACATCTCTATGTTTCTACAACCACATTTACACTTCTATCTTTGTGGCAAGCTGCCTCTCGTCTCGTTTCAAAGCACTGAAGACATAAATCATAAATACAGAGCAGAACTCAAAGCAATTGAGCAAATTGTGAATCTAGAAAGAGTATTTTGGCATGACCAAGTAAAGCCATTTTTTAACATATTAGCCCAAATAAAGACACAGATTTAAGTCACTTTGTATTTTGCATTAATTTTATGCAGATCCTTTTATTTTTTTATTTTTTATTTTAGTCTATTTGCTCATTCTCAGACTTCAAACAAAAATGCTACTTCTTTCCAGCATCTCCTGGAACATACTAACAAGAGAAATACACAGACGTGTTGAGACAGAGACCCCAGTTATTAATTAAAGAAAAGAAATTTCTGTTTATAGAAAGCTTATTTGACTCATTATTAATTTATTTGTCAAAACATAATTGCACTGTACACCAATTACTATTACTTTTGACTGACATACTTTGATGACAAAGCAGGAAATATATCATTAAGTTCTAAAGTCAATTATAAATGTGCAAATCAAGGATTTTAATGAAAGTTTTTCTCTTGATGTATAAATAGTAAAAAGTTTAAGTTTCTGACTTTGGATGGAAGATGCTCAAGTGATTCCTTATTTTTAGCTTCGAAGCCTGTGTGTGTTTGTGTGTGTGTATGTGTATGTTTGTGATAGTTCTAGAAGCTGCACCTGTAGCAAGTCTTGCCAAGTGCATTACTAGAGGAAGCACTGGGTGGGAAAAAATATCCCATTTCTATAAAAAAAATAGCTTACTGGGGAAAAAACCCTCCATGGGTGAGGAATTCCCTATTGATTTTGCCTCTATTTAACCCCAGGCCTTTCTTTCCCAAAGGACTGAGTTATGTGTCAGATATGCCCACAGTCGGTCTACTTATTTCTTAAAATAACAGAAGTTTGTTGAGCACCTATCCTTAGAAACCATCCTTATAGTTTATCATCTAAAATGGGATCCATCTGAGAGCAGTGGGGATGTCACAGCTAAGAGACATGAAATTTGAGGACCCCTTACCTTTTCTCAAGGTCACACAGATAGTAAAGGGTAAATGGGAAGTCCACCTTCATGTTGAATGTCTTTCCAAGACTTTGCATTGAGGTTAGCATTCAGCACAGAGTAAGCATTCAACAAATTTCTCATGATTTCATGGAGAAATGAATTATTATGCTAAATGAGATAAGTCTGATACAAATATGAAGTTGTCATTTATATGTGGAACTAAGAAAATCATTAAAAAAAAAAGTCAAACTTATAGTAACTGAGTAGAAAGATAGTTACCAGGAGTGTGGAGGTGGGAAACAGGGAAGAAAGAGATTCATCAAAGGGTACAGAATTTCAGTTATAGGATGAATAAGTCCTGGAAACATAATGTATTATATTATACACCTGAAGTTTGCTAACAGAGTAGATCTTAAGTATTCTCACCACACACACACACAAAGATAACAGTCGGGGCTCCTGGGTGGCTCATTTGGTTGAGCATCAGACTCGATTTTGACTCAAGTCATGATTTCACAGGTTCATGAGTTCAAGCCCCACGTTTGGCTCTGCTCTGCATTGGACTTAGTGCTGATGGTGCAGAGCCTGGTTGATGCTCCCTCTCTCTCTGCCTCTGCCCTTCCCTGCTCCCAGACTCTCTCTGTCTCTCTCAAAATAAAAAAATACACTATTTTTTAATTTTAATATTTATTTTTGAGAGAGACAGAGACAGAGAGACAGTGTATGAGCAGGGGAGGGGCAGAGAGAGTGGGAGACACAGAATCTGAACCAGGCTTCAGGCTCTGAGCTGTCAGCACAGAGCCTGATGCGGGGCTCAAACTCACAAACTGCAAGATCATGACCTGAGCCGAAGTCAGATGCTTAACCAACTGAGCTACCCAGGTGCCCCAAATAAATAAATACACTTTTTTAAAAAGACCTTAAAAATTGTAAAAAGATAACTATGGGAGGTGATAGATGTTTCTATTAGCTTGGTTGTGATAATAATTTATATATATACACATATATATATACACACATATCACACACACATATATACACATACACACATATATCTGTATGCCTTAAATACATACAATTTTCATTTGTCAGTCATATTTCAGGAAAACTAAACTAATTTGGGGGAAAAGAAAGTAAAACTGAAATGCTTTTGCAAAAATAGTTTTTAAGAAATTTCACCTGGGAAAACAAAATAAACACAAAAATAAATCAATCAGAATTTTAGATTCACCGTGGCACCTAACTCAGACCTTTGGGAATGAAGATAGAAGCATAAACCAAGACACTCCTGGTTCATCGAGGGCATAAGTTCACCCTAAAGAAACAGATGTTGAGTGTACAGATTTCAATTTACTCCATACTTTACAGGTTTTCCCTCTCCCTAGTTCATGAGACTGGCATGCAATGCAATGTAAGAAAACATGACCGCTAGAAACAAAAAGGCTTTGGAGTCATACAGTAGTCCTGTTTTAGAGCTGTATTTCAGCCATTTCCTAACTATCTTGAATAAGTCTCTGCATTTTGAAATTGAGCTTTCTCGTCTGTAAAATATAGGTAGACGGGTCAGGCTCCTTCTTTTCAAGCCACAGAATCCACATTTGCAATTAAAAAAATTTTTTTTAATGTTTTATTTATTTTTGAGAGAAAGACAGTGTGAGCAGAGGAGGGTCAGAGAGAGAAGGAGACACAGAATCTGAAGACAGGCTCCAGGCTCTGAGCTGTCAGCACAGAGCCAGACATGGGGCTTGAACCCACGAACCGTGAGATCATGACCTGAGCCGAAGCTGGAAGCTCAACCAGCTGAGCCACCCAGGCGCCCCTCACATTTGCAATTTTAAGCAGCAAAGAAGTCTATTTTAAAAGATACCTAATAGTTCATACGATCAATGGGAATTCTGCACAATTGAACAAGATAAAGCTCCAGGTCAAAGTTGTAAGCTAGACCCCAGCCCCCTCCGGTGAGACCACCTGTCACACAGAGCATTTGCTGCCACGCTTTGCATTGTTCCCAAGAACTCCACTGAAACTGTTACTCTTGACACCAACTTCTACTTCAATTTATTGCTCCAAAATCAAGCCTAGACTGGGTGCTTCTGATTGTTGGTATGTTAGTCCCAAGTTTACATTTCAGCTTCAGGAGGCTTGGAGAAAGTGCACAGTCAAGGTCATGTGGGGAAAAGTGACCGGAAGGATGGGAGGATATTCCAAGTTGTGAGGCAGCTAAAAACACAGCAAATGCCCGCCACAGAGAGTGAGTGAATGCACATGGTACACCCCACAAGGTTGGGGTGATGATCAGGTTAACAGACGAGAAAGTTGTTGGAAAAAGATAAATTTATACATCCCTTACTCATCATTCCCTGCTCTGATCTTATCTCTACTGCACTTGCTAGTTTACAAGTCATTTGTTGTTATTGCATTATTAGTTCATTGAGGACAAGAAATTCACAGCCTTTATATCCCTACTACCTATTTAACAGGTGGAGGGTCAGAAAATGGTTATTACATGGGTACAGACAATAAATAAGAAGTTCTGTTTCCTCCAACTCCCCACTGGAAAAAGAGGATTCTGTTTACTGTGAGATATACACATTTTACAGACTAAGCATGGCAGTGAGGTTAAGAATATGTTTGGCACATCAAGAAAATCAACAGCTGCAGATGCTTCTTGTTCCATATCTTTCCATTTACACACATGTAGTGGTGTGTCCACTCCGAAGAAATCACCTTGAGCCCTCCTCCCAATGTGGAGACTAAAATAATCTTAAGCATCACGTCGCTCAGTTATTAGGAATTACTCCTGGTTGTCATCTGCTTTATTCTCTTTTTGTATCTTTGCTTCAGATAACTCTGCACATTCAGTATTAACTGTCATAAGTTCTCTTCACAGGGAAAATGATTGGGCTGTGACCTCATCAATTAAAGACCATATTGCACACACCCTCAGCAACACACTCCACTGTCCTCTTTGAAGATAGGGTCACAAAATTAAATATTCCCAATGAATACTGGCTCAACCCTTGAATCATGAACGTGATCCCAATTTATACACAGAATAATCTTTTGTGGAAAGTATAATTAACATCTGTGGCTATTTACCTCCTGAGAAAATTGTTCAACTTCACATAGCTTCTAAGAGGTAAACCAGAGTATCGATTGTGTCCCTCTATATACTATTACATAAATTGAACAGTAGTATCTCTTCAACTGATACTAAAAGATCTATCCACATATTTTGTGCACTAGGTTAGAAATTTAGCAGGCTGATCTTGGTTCAAGGGGGAAAAAAAAGTTCCCAAATTGCCTATCAAACTGAGGTCATTTGCGGTATGGAGTACATTGGAAATGAAAGTCCCCAAAGTTATTATAGTTCTATTCAAGAAGTCCGGGTACCATTTTC
This sequence comes from Helogale parvula, assembly GCA_004023845.1. Taxonomy (NCBI): domain Eukaryota; kingdom Metazoa; phylum Chordata; class Mammalia; order Carnivora; family Herpestidae; genus Helogale; species Helogale parvula. Next base: position 143,779 of record PJEM01001591.1, read on the forward strand.
TTGTGACAAGACACTTAAATAGATGGATGGGAGGACATGTCCTAATTATGGGTATCGTGTTGACAAGGTTCCAAAGATTGGACTTTTAGAGGACCAGTGATGGGTAACTCTTGGCTGAGAAAATCACAGTTAGGCGAAGAAAAAAATGTGGAGAGTCTTTCCAATAAAGATCTCAGCTTTGCCGATATCTCCAGGTGCACATGGGGATTGCCATGGGTGGGAAAAGAATAAGGCCTACACATGCTCACTAGTTAGGCTTCTGTGTGACAACACGCTAAGAATCACACACTGTGGGGCACCTGGGCAGCTCAGTCAGTTAAGTATCTTGATTTCAGTTCAGGTCCTGATCTCACGGTTTGTGAGGTTGAGCCCCACATTTGTCGGAGACTGCCTGCCTCAGGCAAGGATTATCACTCCGGAGGAACCAGTAAACAAGATTTGCATCTGGAAGCTGGAGATGGCCAAAATAACTTTGGCATCGGTCTTGCTGCGCCAGATGTAGAGGGTCAAGGTGTATAAAAGATCAAAACCGTATTTCTCCCCAGCATTTGCTGAAGGCAAAGTTGGGGCGCTTCTTTGATATGCATTTGACTCTGTTTACCTGGTATCTGACGTAAGTCAGCTAGGTTGTTTGTTCCGCCCTAAAAATATATGAGACAGTTTTCTCAATAAACGCTCTCTCTCTTCTGCCTGATCGGAAACCATGAGTTGTGTCTTTAATCTCTGTGTCTCCCTCTCCTGCCCCCTTTTTCTCTCCCTCTCTCAGGAGAAGACCCGTGCCAATTCTCCGCCCTGCCGGTCGGGGCGGAAGAAATAGGTGCAGCTGAACGCCGGGAACGAGCGCGCTGGGACCTGGCTTTGGGTTTAGGCATTTGGCGACCCAATGTCGGGCTGAGTGAAGAGGGATCTAATGAAGAAACCGATCAAAGAGAAAAAGAAGAAGAGAAAGAGGTAACAGCCGAGTTTAGGGATTTAGAAGGAGACGGCCATGCGCTAGCCCAGTGCTCAAATCGGGTTTAGAGACACATTGAGCTCTGTACTGACAGTGAAGAGCCTGCTTGGAATTCTCTCTCTCACTCTCTCTCTCATTCTCTCTCTCTTTCTCTCTCTCTCAAAATAAATAGACTTAAGAATAATAATAAAAAGAATTACACTTTTTATGTGAGGAAATACCTCTTTAACAGAAGGGGAGCATCAGACAGTCCCAGAGAGAAGCATACATCAGTCCTCTGCAGAGCGTCAGGGATAAAAATGCACGGGTTCCCCGGAAGTTCAGGAGTGGTCGCCTCTGGCCTGCTCTTGGAGCCACTGCTCCTTTCTTCTCCTGAAGACTTTTTATTTATTTATTTATTTATTTATTTATTTATTTATTTATTTATTTATTTATTTTAATGTTTACTTAGGTTTAAGAGATGGGGGTGGAGCAGAAAGAGGGTCAGAGAATCTGAAGCAGGCTCCAGGCTCTGAGATGTCAGCACAGAGCCCGATGTGGCGTTCCAATCCATGAACTGTGAGATCATGACCTGAGCTAATGTCAGATGCTTAACCAACTGAGCCCCTTTCAAGAAGAGGTTTTTTGAGGAGAAATTGTACTCATAATTCCAGTATTTCTTTAAACTTTAATTAAGTAGATGCCAACCTGAAGGAAATTCAACAAAACTTAGTTTCAGATCACCGATGTGCATGCACACAAGCGGTTATTGGGTTTGAAGTAACAATGTAACATAAAACCATGACAAAGAAAAATGCCAGAGGGACACAATGAAATGCAATTTGAGACTCAAGATGTATCTGGAGAACAGTTCTTTACCTATCATTTGAATTTCATCTCTGCCATATTGGAGTAATAAGGCAGGAATTAAATTACTCCAATAATCTGCTTTTATTTTCCTAATTAGAGATTCAGATTCTACATGAAAGAACTCCATTTCCCCCAGATCGAATGCTATCCAGACTTGTAGGTTCCCTGAAGTTTCTCAGTCTTGGGGTCTGAGGGCCTCAGTGACTGCTAAAGTAGTGTGGTGGGAAAAGAAATGGGGAGACAAATTCCACTGCAGAAGCTTGTGGGTCCCCAACCCCCACTTTAACCCAAACCACTACCTTTGGACCAATGTTATCATTGGGCTTTCTCTTAAGATTATGAAACTAGCACTAGAATGAGGTGAATGAAGTGTTTGCCTTGGGTACAAAATTAAAGGGGATGCAAAAAAAAAAAACACCTCAGTAATTGACATGAGGAATATTTCATGCAATCTTTTAAAAAAATCAAATAAATTACCTGTGGCTCACAGCCCCACCTGTTTTGTTAATAAAATTTTATTGGAATTGTGGCCATCAATAGCATGTGTGAGGTAAGATCATGCAAATACAGAGTTGGATCCTGTATTTATTTAAAATTTTAACAATTTGTTCATCATGGATTATGGATTTTTTTCTTATTTTTTCATATTTTAAAATATTACATTAAATATTACTTATCTTCATTACTGAGTTCTTTTGCATCACTTCCAAAATGAGAACTTTGCTTGTATCACTATAATTCTGGGTTTTTGATATTTGGTCTCCAGATTAAAATTTAAATGAAATACATGCTGAAAAAATTTATGAATCATAGCCCTTGAATATGAATTCAATGACATTGAATATGAACACAATGACATTCTGTCTAGGAAGGAAGGGAGGGAGGGATTAAGGAAGGAAGGAAGTGATGAAGGGAGGAAAGGAGGGAGGAAGGAAAGGAAGAAGGAAGGGATGAAGAGAGAAAGGCAGGGACAGAGGCAGAGGAAGGGATGAAGGAAGGAAGTGATGAAGGAAGGAAGGAAGACATGGAGGGAGGAAGGAAGGAAGAAGAGAGGAAAGAAGGGAGGGACAGAGGCAGAGGCTCTCCCCTAAAACCAAGGGCAGAATCCTACCACTTCCACCAGCCATTTATAATTTCCTTTTTTTCATTTGCTTTTGTTTGTCTGTTTTTAACTTAGGAGAACGGTTAAGGGCATGACCTGGGGCTTAATCCTGGCTCTGACATTTAACATGTTTTTAGAGTTGTATTTTTAATTCCCTGACTTTCAATATCCTTATCTGTAAAGTGGGAGTGGGATATATAATGTTATTTACCTATTTCACAGCATTTGTGTGATAACAAATAAAGACAGTGCATGAAAAATTCTCAAGCTCAGTTTCTGATATACACTAAGGTCTCAATAAATGTTAGCAATTGGCTTTCTTGTTTTTGATATGATTGACATTGTTTGATTTTTTAAAGTTAAAAAACTTTTTAATGTTTATTTTTGAGAGAGAAAGAGAGACAGAACATGAGCAAGGGAGGGGCAGAGAGAGAGGGAGACACAGAATCTGAAGCAGGCTCCAGGCTCTGAGTTGTCAGCACAGAGCCCGATGTGAGGCTCAAACTGAAGAACCACACGATCATGACCTGAACCAAATTCTGATGCCTAACTGACTGAGACACTCAGGCACCCCAACATTATCTATTTTTGAAGTAATATTTTCACTATTAAATGACAGCTTTCAATTATGAAGTATATTTTGTATATTAAGTATATATTATAGTATATACCTAACATCAAATTACATTACACCTGTTATATATTAAATATGCTACCTTTATATATCATATGATATATTGCATTATAATATATATAATATCAGTATATATCTTTTGACTTAGCCTATAGATACTCACCGGAATCCATGCCTTATACATCTGATGTATCTTGCATTTTGCTTACATGATTCAGCTTAATCTAAGTTTTATTAAGTTGGTACCAAATTTCCAGGAGAGGTAATAGTGCCAGGCATCTTCATTTTTCCTATGTTTTTCAGTCCTCATAACAACCTTGTGTGATATATAATCTTATTTACATTTGCCAGTGAGAAAACAAGGGCTCAGAGAGTCTGTGACTAGCCCAGGGTCTCATTGCCAATTTTGGAGTTCTGTTTGAATACAGTTGAACACTTTTGATCCAGTTGTGATTTTTTATTTTGTTCTTTATTTTATTATTTTTTAAAATATAATTTACTGTCATGTTGGCTAAAATACAGTGTATACAGTGCACTCTTGGTTTTGGGGGTAGAATCCCATGATTCATCGCTTATATGCAACACCCAGTGCTCATCCCAACAAGTGCCCCCTCAATGCCCATCCGCCATTTCCCCCTCTCTAGGCCACCCCCATCATCATTCTCTGTATTTAAGAGTCTCTTATGGTTTGCCTCCTTCTCTGTTTGAAACTAGTTCTGCCTTCCCTTCCTCCATGGTCTTCTATTAGGTTTCTCAAGTTGTGATTATTTTTTAATTTGTTTGGTTTTGTTTTAATTCCACAGCTGAATCACACTATGTCTCAGAGTATGAGCATATTATGTGAACCCACTTATGGTTCGATTAATGCTCATTTCCTTTCCTGCATGACTTGACGAGGACCAGTTCTTCGGAGAAGGCTTTACCAATACGCTCAAGCTGGATTAGATGCTGTCAGAACAGCAGCTACTCCTTGCCCTGCCAGCAGTTATACTATATAATCGTCTTTTTTTTAAATTTATTTTTGAGAGACAGAGAGAGGCAGCACGAGCAGGGAGGGTCAGAGTGAGAGGAAGACACAGAATCTGAAGCAGGCTCCAAGCTCTGAGCCAGCTGTCAGCGCAGAGCCCGATGCGGGGCTCAAACTCACGAACTGTGAGATCTTGACCTGACCTGAAGCCAGACGTCCAACTGACTGAGCCACCCAGGCACCCCTGTAATCATCTTTTAATATGCTTCTCTGCTGTCCGAGTACTCTGGCCTTCGTGAGGTCACTTAATGTACCTTATTCACTCCTGCATCTGCAGCACCCCATGCAGTCTTTGGTACCTAGTAAGTGCTCAGTTAACACTAACTGAATAAATGAGTCTGTCCATGTGTAAAAATTACTATTCACCGAACAAGGAATGACATTCAGATCTTCCAGACAAGATGAGAAAAGCAAAATTTTGCCCCACCAGGCCTTGATCTCTTAATCAATCTGTAACGTTTTTCTGGAAGTGTTCTGCAGTTTATCTCACAAGCCAATCATTACATGAAGAGCATGAAACTGCATCTTAATGTAATCCAACTCTCCTCCTTCGAAGTTTTACATATTGAAACTTCACATGTTTTTGATATACAAAGAGATTTCTAATATGAATGAGTTTCCAGGGGATAGAGTCAGGCTAAGAGAGGGATTTATGCTTTAATTTCCTCATATCCGTCAGAAGGAAGATGATGCAACCATTAAGATATCAACCAAATAAGGGAATATTTTCCCAGTGAGATTATACACACCAATATTTCAAGATGATTTCAGTAGTGTTCTATACAAATCCAGATTGTTATAATTGCCTGTTATGTTTAACTACACTCAGCATCTAATATTTTTTTCTTAATAAACACAAATTGCTTTTGTAATAGTAATAAAATACCTGCTGTTATACGACTCTAATTTGATACTGTCCAGGAAGTTATTTTCAACTTTTAGAAAGTCTCATGTTCTGTAGCTATTTAATAACTTCTTCTAGGTGGGTGACAAGTGCCATGTTAGGCCTTAGGGATCCATAGATGAATGAGACACAGTCCTTTCTGAGATGCAGCAGTGTTTATTGTCGGAGACAGGCATGCCACCATCTCAAGACCTTGGTTCAGAATTTTTTTTGGTACCTGCTAACTCAGACCATGAGATAGGTCAGCTCTAGAATTACTCTCTGTCGTGAAATTCTTTGTTGCTGTGATTATGATTTGCATCACTGGACAAACTATAAAGAGATAAGCATGGAACACTTACTGTGTAATAAAACAGGGCTCCTGTGAAGAAATAAGTTAATTTTGCATTGTGGGATAAAACTTCCTAATCTAAACAGAATGCAGTTTGTAAATGAACTTGGAAACGAAATGAAAAAGAAGATTTGGAGCTTCAAAAGTTTCCCTTTGTTATATTTCCTGTTTTGACTCAAGTCCTCTCTACTGAAGAAATGCATTCTTACTTTTTTTGAAGAAGGAGCTTTGTCATTGATGAGGTTGTGTCTGGCCCATCCTTAGGAGAAATGTGCTTTAAACAAATTAAATTTCTTCCACTTTTCACACTGAAGAAGCTGGGATCCTCAAACCCCATCTCTCCTATTCCCATGCAGGAGTGAAATGAAGACCAAACTCTAATTGGCAATTAAGAACCTCAGATTCTATTATAGAACCCTTGTTGTAAAATTCATCTACACAGAAACTTCTCAAGAAAAGTACACATCCAGATCACTGCAAACACAGACTTCTCTCTCCCACAGACCTGAAAATGTCAAAACGACAATGAAGCTGTGAGCTCTACCCCAAGGATCATCTGTTCCTGGATAATCCATATCTGCTTCTCACTCAGAAGACCCAGGAGGAGTAAAGAGGTGGGATTTGTGGATATTGCGGTGTATTTCATATATCTGCACGACACGGCAAAGCTGGTAGGACACTTTCCTGTCGATAAATTCAGTTTTTGCTACACAAACTTCTCCTTTGAGGGCTTTTTCTAAAGCTATGAATTCCCCTATTTCTACGTCTAAGTTGGAAAATGACTAACGTGAAAGATAAATGAAAAGTTAATATGATAGGTACATATTCAATATGATTAACCAGCAAAATTCAATTAGACTAATGATCAGTTTTAACTATGGATGGGCCAACAAGATGTTCCAATGGTAATAACTAGCTTGCGTAAGGGGCTAGGAAGTTGGACACTCACTACCTCCGTGGTTAACAATTTGGAACTATGTGCCAAGAGCGACAGTATGGGTGTACCTTTGAACTCGTGATTCTAGTTTGTTCAATTAAAATTAAGAAAGTAATTAAGGATAGGGACATAGATTTAAATAAGTGTTTTATGGTCAATATTTTCATTTATAATAGTTAAAAATAAGAAACCACATATCTTAAAAATTGGAAATACTCAATTCCTGGTGATTTCAGTGCTTTTATCTGAGATGCCATTTTTTATAGTTATATATTTTCAGTGTTTTGTAATATTTTACTATGAAAAACAGCTGCTTTTTTAATAGTAAAAAACAATATGTATATCAATGCCAAAATATATACTAAGTATTTTCTACTGTCAAAAGCAATCACTAATTTTAAAGATATCTTGAAAAACTTAAACAGGCATTTTTTGAAACAAACTACAAAATTTGAACTTAGGATCATACATTAGTGTTAGATAGCAATTCTGAAGGTATCACTGGTTCTCAAACTAATGTCCAAATTCTCCTCCAACATCTACTAGAAGTGTAGCCAGCATTGTTGGAGGTGAATGGAGGGAGAGCTTTAGCCCTGAAAACAATCCCTCATGAGTCTTTTTCCCTGTGAAAAGAGAAATAGAGAAATAAATCCTATACATTTTAAAACATAAAAATATGGTGGAAGAATCCTTACTTGATATGGGCAGCACCATATATAACCACAGCAGCTCACACAGGGTAGCAATGATGCTACAATTTTCCAACCTATTGAGGGCACAGAATATTAACACAGAGATTTACTATGCAGATCTGGAGAGGGAGAAGGACTCAGAATAATCTAATGTCTTTTGAATCCAGCTCCTCCTCTCCTTTGGCTTCAGCCACAGTCTTAATTCATGCCTTAATGATCTCACTCCTATATGCCGACAGTTCATGCCATGTAGTAATTTGCAATTATTCTGAGATATGAATTTGAACAAAGCACTGTGAGCCAGCTGATCATTTAGAAATCCAGTCTCATTTGAAAAGTGCTTTGTTGCTGTCTTTTCATCGATTGCAAAATGTTCTAAATGTTGGCTCTTTGTCGGAAAATATCCATCTTGTGAGAAAACAAAAAGTGTAATTTTTAAAAGGTGAATAACATCTGGTTGTGTGAGAACATGTACAGAAAATGCATGAATTATGACAAATGTGATTCCTGAGAACTCAGGTCACAATTCCGTATCAACTATTTCTTACTGTTGAACTCATTTAATGTTAAATCAGTTGGGGAAAGGAATTACCTGTTTAGCAAACTTACGAACAGTTTAATTTATCACATATTTTATATCAAATACAATTTCAAATTCCCTTAAGAGTTAACTTGTGAAAAAAGAGAAAGAAAAAAATCTCTCACAACAACTAAGGAAATATTGAAATAGTTTTAGTAAGGAGAAAATATATGTTATATACATATTCTTTTTTTGGGCGGGGGGAGGCTAACCAGACATGATGTACTGCTCAAAGGAAGTGCTGTAAATTGACCTTTAAAAATGTGATGATGAGTTTTAGGGGGAGGGGAACAGTTCTTTAGTCCTATGATTGAGTCTTCATCTTTCAGTGAGTCTGCCTCTGGACCGTGAACTATACACTGTTTTTTAGTATCCCCCACCGCACCCTCCTTAGTTGAGATGGGAAGGCTAAGTGGACTGGAGTTGGGTATTTCCTTTCTTCCAGGCCAGTAAGGCTCTGATAGCCTATCCTGTAGGTTAGGGCTTGGTTAACTAGTTTTTCCTGAGTGCAGGCCTTGTTAAGAAGAGAATACTGTGGCTATGTCAGAATGGTTCCTTTCCCCCGACCCTTGTGGGAGCATGAGTGGATTTTTCTCCAGTATTTACTGCGATAAAGTGGTTGAGCTCCGGAATGTAGTTCTCACAAAACTGTGGGCACTTCCCGTGACTGGGTCTCCCTGGAGATTTGAACTCTCAGAATTGTCCACCCTGAGCCTCAAGCAATTCATCAATTACTGCTTGGGTTTTCCTACCCCAGCACTGGCTCCCAGTGAAGTTTCTGCTTCTGAGTCTCTGCTCGTGTCAGCCAAAACTCCCTGTATGTGCATGCCTCTCTCTCTCACTCTAATCTGGGGCAACATGATTTGTTAGCCCTGTGTCCTCACCTCTATTACATATCCCAGAAGAACTGTTTTTAGGATGGACTTTCTAACATGTGGAACCAGAAACACGAAAGCTCATTTTTAAAATGAGGGAAAAGGCAGCTATATAAAATCTATTGTATAAGAGATATAAATTCTAGATGTTAATATATATTATGAGTCTTCCTACTTAGTGTTTTTTACTATTATTCATATATGCTTGTGGATTTTTTGTGTGTGATTACAGAAAAATTTCCTGTTTTAACAAATATATGTATTTGGAATACAATTGAAACCAGTAAATTGGGGATGACAGACATGCGACACACCATGGATTATTGACTTGGACTCAATTGCTCCACTTGTTTAGTAGAAAAGTGATATACTTGCATTATAAAAAATAAATCAAGGGCACACCTGGGTGGCTCAATCGGTTAGGCATCTGATTTTGGCTCAGGTCATGATCTCACAGCTTGTGAATTCCAGCCCCACCTCAGGCTCTATGTTGGCAGCTCAAGTCCTGGAGCCCTGTTTTGGATTTTGTGTCTCTGTCTCTGTCTCTCAAAAATAAATAAACATTAAAAATTTTTTAAAAAGAAAGAGAAATCAAAGACTACTATGATCTGAAAGCTATACCTTAAGGAAAAAAAAATATTTAAAGGACACATTTTAGAAATAAGGATCAGAACTAAAACAAATATTGAACAGACACGACAATCTGACTCAACAGGTTCAGTTTAAAAACAAGGATTATGGTGATATCTTTGTGATTAGTGTTCTCTTTCAAAGAAAATGACTACTTTACTAGAATAAAATAAATGTTAATAAAATACAATAAAGCACTTAAAATGGTGGAGCATGGAGGTCAGTGCAACAACATGGTTAAAATGGATATGGAGAGAAGTTTTGAATTGCTTAGTCAATGAAACAGGAGCTGATTGGGTTAGTTACATTGAAAGGGTCAATATTCTCACTCTTCCCTAGACCCTAGCACCAATTAAGGTTTTTATCACCACAACTCCAATTGATACCCCTTTTCAAATGTCATGAATTTTCTTCAGATGACAAAATATGGTAACAACTCATTAGGTTTTTTAAAACTATTAGCAATGAGGAATTATTCCTCCTTGAACCTTTTGTTTCCCTTGGTTTTTGGACAACTGGTCTCCTACTTTTAGTTTCCTTCATATGCTGATCTGTTTCCTCACACATTCATCCAGTCCATTTAAATTTCCATTATGTTCTGATGGTGCTCAAATTGTTACCCTCCAAGACCAACTTTTCCCTGAAATCTAGTCTCTGAAGAATCCTGCCTAATTGACATTAACTTACTGTGCCCCAAAGTGCACCTTTAATTACCAACTTGCAGCTGAAGTTCATCACAGAGTCCTGTCTTTCTGTTCAGAAAACTTGGAGACATTCTTGTCTCTTCCCTTTCTCTCACACTTGACACTTAGTCCTCGAGTAATCTTCTCTCTTTCTTCAAAATAGATCCTGAATTTGAACAACCTTTCTCTCTCACCTGAGCTCATCATCTGCTCTCTAGTTCAGTGTTATAACCCCCACTCAACCTCTCTCCTTCCTTAACTGCATTTCTTTGTCACAAAATCATTGAACTAATTCTTTTAAAGATAAGTCACCTCCTGTCATTACTCTACTCGGAACTCCCAAGGGCATGACATCTCAGGCAGAGCTACTCTTTACATTTTTGATGTGGCCCTCAGGACCCACATAGTACAGTGGCTTCTTTGACATTTTCTCCTGCTACTTTTCCTCTTGTGCACATCTTCTTAGCACACCAGGCTCCTCGTAGCATCTCCAAAATTCACATTGTAGTCTGGTTACTTTGCATTTACTTTTAACTCTGACCCAAAGAGCTTAGTCGAAATATGCCTTTTTCTCTCATGTGATGTATGTTTCAATTGTCCTGTTGGTTTAAATGTTCTCTTATCAGTGAGATCATCCCAAGTTAATCCAGTACCACAGTGTGCCCAGGCACACACTTCTTCCCCTTTATTCTCTTTCCACTTCATCTGATTTACTCTGTTATGGCTCTCTTACTATCTAATATATTGCCTAATGATGAAATGATTTGATTGAGTTATGATATTTATCAAGCAGATCTTCTAAATACAAACATTAATAGATAGTGATCTGATTGTTTATTGAATGGTTTCCCCTCACTGGAATGGAAATGCTATGGGAGCAGTAGCAGTATCTTCAGTGCTCAGAAAAGCATCTAGCACCATGGTGAACATTTATTAAAGATTCCTTGAATGAATGGTTGAGTATATGAATAATTATTTTAATTTATGATGTAAGCCACGAGTAAGGAAACATTTACATTAGTATAGACCAATATACTCCTATCACTAAATTTTGTAATATTTGTCATTTGGCTGTTATATCAAATAATTTTCTGTGCATTATGAAAGTGCATTTAGGCTTTTGCTGAACAACTGACATTGTTGTTTCTTTTATTATGCCTTGTTTTCCTTTGAGACATTGATGTTCTTTTAAATGATCACATGATTTGGCTGTTAGGGAATTTAAAACCATTTATGACTCACCTTTGTACTGTATAAGTTTTTAAAAATTTTTAATGTTTTATTTATTTTTGAGAGAGAGAGAGAATCGTGAGCAGTGGAGGGTCAAAGAGAAAGGGAGACACAGAATCCGAAGACAGGCTCCAAGCTCTGAACTAACTGTCAGCACAGAAACTGATGCGTGGCTCGAACCCACTAACTGTGAGATCATGATCTGAGCCAAAGCCAAATGCTCAAATGACTAAGCCACTCAGGTGCCCCTGTACTGTATAAGATTTTTATGACATCCATTCACTTATGTCATTTTTACACTTAGCTTTATTTTTCCACCAGTCTTTCCTTTTTACTTCAGTATCTTTAAACATGTATTTTTTATTTCATTATATTTCTACATGGCATCTGAAATTCAAAATTAGGAAGAGGTGAACTACACACATGTACACATATATCAATACATAAAGATACAGTTTAAAGTATCACTGTGACAGTAAGTGAAGTATATACACATCGTCTTCTATCTGTAATTTATCAATCTGTCAAAACCATGTGAAATTTCAACTCAAAGGACATATTCTAAACTTATTTCTAACTTTTATAATCAACCAAAAAATTAATTCCGTAGACATGTATAGTGAATAGAGTCACTGTTCTTGAAGTGTTTTGACTGTAACAACTCAAACACAAAAGTTTTAATAGGACTCTACTGTTCACTTCTTCACCCCTACAAATGGTGCTATTGTAAGTTACTGGCATATCTCCTCTTTTAGTGTGTAAGCTTCTTAAAGCTGGGGCCATGTTTTATTCACTGCTAGAACCAAATTGTTGCCATGCAGTGCTCTCCTGTTAATATGCACTTTTATTTTTTCTAAAATATGTCCTTTTAAGTAACTAACTTCACAATAAAACTAGGTTATTTCTAGATTTCCAAATTCTTTTATAGCCTAATGATGAAATGATTTGATTGAGTTATGATACTTATCAAGCAGATCTTATACATATAAAAATTAAATGACAGGATAATCCACACATGTTTTTATCAGAAAGTGAAGCAATGGTCTATTGAAATTCTGAGTGTAACCCCATTTTGGACATAAATATCAAGCTCCTTCAAAGTGAGATCTTCTTATGAAATGAAGGTAGACATTCTGATCGGTGAGATGGGCTTTCTTAGAAACCTCTCTGAGTGAGGAGACTGTAGGACTATGCTCAGTGAAAACGGTGTATGGCTGATAAAATTCTTCAGTAGACATATCTGGAGACATATTTATTACTTTATGGAAAGCAAATAAGAAAACAAGGGAGGATTAAATTCAGTGGTTGGTTTTTGGTGGTATTTATTTTTAGAGGTGTTTTGGCACCAATAAAGGGCATCCATATGCACATAAACAATCATTTCAAAAAATTAAGTTCATCTCTTCATGGCAGATGTGGATGGAAGTGTTTGAAAAGTCATGTTGAGAGAACAAAGACCATATTAGCCCAAGTCAAAATCTTTTGCACATTGATTTTCAATATTTCCAGTGAGTCATGTATAAGCCTGTTAGAATTTCTAATGAAATGTGTGCCAGACTAAAGGAATCTGCCAATTTTTATTCTTCCAATTCTACAGGAAGAAGAAAGAAAGGCGGGTGGAAATATGTAGATTTCTCACTCAGAAACATTTCTTTGTCTATGCATATCAGTTGTTGGAAATGTAGAGATTCTATATCATGATTTATTTATAATTGTTTGTCTCACACACTCTTGCACAGTTCCACAGTTGTCCTGATGAACGTTGCTGTTATCAGCATGACTCTTCCGAGGATTAAGAGAATTTCATGAAGGAACAAATATTAATACCGCTGTCCCCCATCATCCTTTTCTAAGTTTGGGTGCTTAGTTACACATTATTCCATTGTTGAATGCCAATCCAGAATCGTAATGGTTTGTGGCAATGTTCATGTTTTCTAAGGATATTGGTCTATGGGATATTCTTGCTTATTAACCCATGGGATGGAATCTATCTTTTCTGGCTCTTGTCTTCCCATTCTTCTCTCTTTACTTGATTACCTATTTGAGTATCTACCTGCCACAGAATCATGAAACCTTAATGCTAGGTAAGAAGGTTTTAATACAGATTTTGGTAACTGATGGGACAATGTACCCTAAACTTCTTCCCATGTGTATTCAAGTATTCTGCTATCTGGCCTGATCAAACTCTTCCTCAATAGCATACATTTAGCATAAACCTTCCTTCTAGCCCTTGTTGATATCATTACTTTCTTTTCAAAGACCCTCCTAATATGATTGCATTCACATTCTGGCCTAATTTCTTAAAATGCTCTAACCTCTAAAGAAGTTTCCTTGTTCTCCATCCTTTCAAGATTTATTATCTAATATTAAATATTTATTGTGTGAGAGGCCATTCTGCTAATTTCTAAGCATCTTATTTATTTTTACAACAAACTATTAGATATTATTATGCTCATTTTATACCCAACTCATGAGGTTGAGATTTGTATGGGTTGAATACCTTGCCAAGTTTAAACATTTTCTATATGTCAATGTGAGATTTACACCCAATAGTTACTACTCCAAAACGAAGGTCTATTCTAAACTTCATTATGCCTTTTCTGATCTCTGTTAGTGTGAACCACCTTAATAACATGTCCCTTATTAGGTTTCTTATTTGTTTGTAACAATTGATCTGAATATTAGTCATATACCCTTTCAGAATGGGTAAGAGCCCCAAACACATTTTCTACAGGCAAGAACAAATACTGCAGTTTTCATTCTATGTGGCAACTCTGTATCTACAATGTGTGTGTGTGTGTGTGTGTGTCTGTGTGTGTGAATTTTGAATTGAATTTACTTGAACAAGAGTCTTTATCATAGTCTTGCCCAGGGTAGAATGCTTTTATGGCTAAATGTTCTTCTTACCATCCCAGCAAAAACATCAATTAAATATCGAGACATTGATGGAAAAATTCAATCTAACATGTAGAACATTTCTTTGGAGGCCTTGTGATGTTACTTTATGGAGGAAGCAGGTAATCTTAGCAGGAGTCAGAAGCATCCTGACTCAGAATTCCCCTGGGGCTCAGTGATGCCACAGAGAAACATTTAGGGATTATTTTATTCGGATACAGTTATTAGAGGGAATGGCTATGCAAACTGCTCTCCGCTAAGGTTAAAGTGAGTGTGTAAGAGATATATTTACTTATAAAGGACAAAAACGTTCTGCAAAATACTGAGTTCTTGGTTATAAAGTGCCCTGCAGGGTAGCAAAGATGAAAAAAGAAATAAAAAGAATTAACTAGCGAGTTAACTAAATTCTGCTTCAAAGCTTTAATTCAAACGAGCATTTAAAAACCATTTTATTTTTTCAGTAGCAACTCATTGATTTTTTTTTCTGAATGAGATTAAGTATTCATTTTAAAAGGATAAAAAGAAACCCAACCAAAAAGAAAAAAAAACTTCTTTTTGCTCATTTTACATTATTGCATAAACTATGTAACAAAAACCATATTGGAAATCAAAATAATGTTAAAAAGTCAACTACAACTTCCCTGTCTTATTATAGCAAATAATTGCATTTTTTAACTCTCTCATAATTGCATGATTTAAAGAGCAAAGTAAGAATGTTCAGGGTTTATCTTCTCCAAATATTTCCACTGTGTGAAAAGAATGCCAAATGAGGTCTACCTAAATCTCAAAGTTAGCAACTGACAAAGGCAGGATTCACACTTAGACCTTAGTAACTTCTAAAACATTCCCCGCTCCAATTGCCACATTGCTAATTCCTGCTGGGGATAAAGAAGCAAGGAAATTAGCCCTTGAGTTGCTTAGAGGTCAGAGATTCATACTCAGCTAAGCAGAGATCTTTCCCAGGAGCCCTGTGTTCCACCTGGGAAATAATGAAGCTTCCAAATTGACAGATGAGTTTTCCATTAGAGTGATAATTACCCGTTATGGTAACTGCCTACTTTAAGTATCTCTTAATGTTGACCAGAGTATTATCATTTCTTTGTTATTATTTCTGCTTTCAGTAGAAATGTTTGAGCGCTCCACATAACGTCCATTACCTCTGAGGACAGATCTACAATCAGAATTTTTTAGTTGACCCCAGTTCTGCTTTTGGTTCTGTGAAACAGGGCATGTTTGTACACTCTCTGTGCCTCAGTTTCTTAATTGCAAACCAAAGGTTAAACTAGTATCTACCATAAGGTGTTGTTGTAGGAATTTAATGAATTTGTAAGAGAAAAGCTCTTAGAACAGCCCTTTTCATATTGTAAGTCAAACATTGGCTTCCAAGATGCTTCTAGGTCATTACTACAAAAATGCAATTTAGGTAATGGATTCATTGATATCTTCCTAACTTTTTCCAAAATGTGTCAATTATATGGATAATATTCATATCGGACCCCAGTTGTAAAGTTAAAACAAAAAAATATCTGTTCTATATTCTCATGATATTCTGTTTCATTGTCAAAATTTCAGGGAAGATAATCCCATTACTTACGATCCTTTCAATATTACAGCAATTCTTAAAGTTTCATCTAGTGCATAGAAATTATCCATTATTTATACATTGTTACTAAATTGGTTAATTGACCATGGCTTGTAATTAAATCTGAGGTGGATATTAAATTATTCATGCTGTAAATAAATTAATGCTCAGAGATTTTGCTTTGATTTTTAGAATATTTGATTAGCACTCCTTTACTCTGTAACTTACCCATTTTCATTTCTAATGGGCCATAATTTTTCACAGATGGGCACTATGAACCCATAAAAAGTTGGTGTGACTAATTTGAGTTTACTCTGCTTTGTCTTGAAAATCTTTCCAGTTGTTATTTCTAAAGTTTCTAATTGCATCTGACAGTCTGATGCAGCATATACCTTTGAAGTGTGGCTTCAGTGTAATGGGACCGTCTTCCTGTCAAGTGCATCAAAATTTAGGCACTGAAATCAGCTTTGTGTATCAAAATTGTTTCCTTGTGAGATTGTAAATAATTCTATCAAGTTATTGTCAAATTACAATGACGAGTGTGAGATGAAGTGTGACTAGTGTGATATAATGCAGAAAACAGATAACAGTGGGTACAGTTCATGGCCTCAAAAATCTATTTATGGTGTCATCCCTGTGTCCACACATAGCTGTGTATGCACACACATACACACACCCCTGTACTATGAGTATCTCTTTCTAGCCTTATGGACAAATTATGAAAAAGAGGTGGTCTCAGAAACTGTTCTGTTCAATTAAATAAAAAGTTGTTGTCCAATTTATTAGTATTGCAGTGATCATAGGGCCTTACAGAAATGAAACTGAAGCACTTGTGAATGGTCAAGAGAAATTTCTCATGGAAAGTGTTGACTACATGCTCACTGTCTTGGTGGAGATTAAGAAACCTGCGGGGCACCTGGTGGCTCAGTTGGCTAAGCCTCTGATTTCGGCTAAGGTCATGTTCTCACGTTCATGGGTTCGAGCCCCGTGTCGGGCTCTGTGCTGGCAGCTCAGGGCCTGGAGCCTGCTTCCGGTGCTGTGTCTCCCTCTCTCTCTCTGCCCCTCCCTCGCTCATGCTCTGTCTCTCTCTGTCTCAAAAATAAATAAAACATTAAAAAAATAAAAAGCTGCCAAGGCATTTCCATAATCAGGGGATTCACAGAAGCACCGTGGACTTTGCTGAGTAGTCTGGAGGCCTCACTGCCAGTCTTGGTGATTCTAGAGGATCAAAAATAAATAAAAAGTTCCAAATACTTAACCAATTAATAACTTCCTTTCCAGAGAAGTCTGCTCATAGAACATTCAGATTTCTGTCCACCAGCACTTTCCAGTATGATTGTATATATAACAATCCCTTTTTTGGATACATTTACATATATTTAAACAAGTCTACTGAAGCATAACACTAAGTTATGTTAACTATATGGATTCAAATAAGATACATTCTTAATCCTCAGGGGCTTCACATTCTAATAGAGACAGACAAATAAATTCACACAATACATCATGGCCCATGATCAGTATGCAGGTTGGAATAGAGACACAGCAAAGGAGGAATTGATGAAACATACTTAGGAACCAAGGAGGCAAGTGGCAGAGTGACCCTGAGTGAATACCTCAGTGAAGCCAGTGGAACCCTTGAGAAAGGAATGGAAAAAATGGGCAAAGCAGTTACGGGGAAGACAGGGTAAGGAAGACTAACAGCTAAGAAATGAGAGATCATTCCGTTCCTCAAACAATTTGATGTTGTGAATCATAACCCAATCCTAATTATTTATATATCTTTCATGTTGATATATCCTTCGGTTTATCATCACAGTGCTTACTGTATTTATTGGACTCCATGACTCATTACTTGTATCAAAAATACTACTAACATTAAGTAAGTAGCAATGCCTTCAGTGGACATTGGTAGGACGTTGATATAAACCACAGAACATCTACAGACCTTCTTCAAAGAAGAAGTTGGAGCTTCTTTGCCAAGGTTCTTATCTTAGTCCATTCAGGCTGCTATAACAATACCATAAACGGAGTGATTTATGAACAATAAACATTTATTTTTCACAATGCTGGGGGACAGATGTCCAATATCTGCACCAGCAGATTCAGTGTCTGGTGAGTTCCACTTCCTCGTTCATAGATGCCTCTTCCCACTTGCAAAGCAGAATGGGTGAGGGAGCTCCCTGAGCTCTCTTCTATAAGGTCACTAATCCCATTCTGGAGGTAGAGCCCAGTCACGTCCTGCAGACCCCTTAACACCACCCTCTTGAGAATTAGGATTTCAACATACAAATGTGGGGGGACACAAACACTGAGACAATTGCAGTTTTATAAAAATAGAAATGGTGGCTCCCATTATCAGTCAGGATGTTAGTCTGGCTAAATTAGGCAATGAACTTACAAAAAGGATGTAAGATACTGGATCCTTGTGACAAGAGTCACAAAGGGGGCTTGAAAGCCTGCCTCAGAGAGCAGGCAGTTAGGCACATCACTCATAAGGATGTCACAGAGCCAGGGCTTTCACACCCTTTGTACTTTGAACTGATAGCAGCACTTAGACCAGACACTGGGCTCTCACGGCTGCTGGCACCAGTGTCCCTGCTGCCCTAGAAGCTCCATGTCATTGGCATTGTCCCAAGGGTATTCTGCGGTCTCCACACTTTTGCATCATTAAGTTCTGATTCATTCTGGGTCACTTGCCTCTGATGGACAGAACCTAAGTGAAGTGAGTGTATACTCAATCCAAACCTGGGAAGGCAAGCTATCTGACAGAAAGCATTTTTATTACATTACTCAGCCAAATTGTGGCTAGGTTTTCCATAATGAACTAGTATTGTTTCCATAGCCCATTTCAATATAGAGTCAGGGCAGGATATAAACTTAGTTGAATGTATTTGATGTGTGAAACTTAAAAAAAAAATGAAATGTTTATTTCAATTTGGAATTTTATGAGGAAAACAAAAGCCTGCTAAAGTATTATCTGCTAAGATTTAATCTGTGGGTTGAGGGGCATTAACTTATGGAGGACAGTTCTGGAAAATATGGCAGTATACGTTTTCAAAATTTAGATTTGAACTCTAACTTACTGTCTAATCACTGTAAAAACATATGAAATTATCCACAAGCAAAAAACATAGCCCTGATTAGAGATAAGATGCCTATATCTGGAAAATCTCTGGTAGATGAGGTTCATGTCAGAAGATACCAGGAACTTGGATCAAATGGCAGTCATAGGTAGCTGGAAGTTCAATGTTCTGGGGTGAGCAATACTGATGCTTCACCAAGTATTTTGGGGAACTGAATTTAGGTTCACTAAATGAAACAAGGGACTGGCATAAAGTTCCTACATCCTTTGATAAATACAGAGGTAGGAAATATGAAAGATACAAGAATGTATATTCTGCTGTTATTGAGTGAAATGTTCTACAAATACCAACAGGTCAAGTTGGTTTATAGTGGTATTCCAAATTATATATAGACATGTCGCCCTCCTATAGCTCTATTCATTTTCCCATTTTAATTTTATTATTATTATTTATATTAACTTTATATATATCACAAATCAACAATATTTTTATATTACTTTACATAATTTTGTCTTTGAAAAGTTTGAAGGAATAAAGAAGAACAAATATTTGTTTATAGATTCAATATATTAACTTCTTTAGTTATTATTTTTTGTTTTCTTCATTTGCTCCCATGGATTTAGGAAAATTTGGAGTCATTTCCTTAGCCCAATACAACTTTAATTCTTCTCATCTCTTTTGATTTCGTAGCAACAAATTTGTTATACATATATTACATTTATGCATGTTATAGGGCCAACAATACATTATATGCATATCATTTTCTAGAATTGCTTTTTAAATCAGTTTAGAAGAAATAAAATATGCACTTACACTGTCATTTATAATGACATAATTACTTTTACTAGTCTTAGGTTTTCTTGTAAAGTGGGTCTCCTAGCAACAAATTTTCTCAAATTTTTCAAGACTTATTGAGGCATAATTGACAAATAAAAATTGTGTATGTTTAAAATGTACAGTGTGATGTCTGATAGATATATACACATTGTGAAATCGTTTCTACAAACAAGCTAATGACATATTCATCCCTTCACATGGTTATCATTTCTTTGTGTGTGTGTGAGATAAGAGCACTTAATATCTACTGTTTAGTCAAATTTCATGTATACATACCCCATTATTAACAATAGTCACCATACTGTCTATTGGAATTTATTAATTCTAGTAAATTTATTTTTAAGGACATTTATTTGAATAAATAATTTATTAACCATGTGTAACTGAATTTATTAGTCATGTGTAACTGGTTAATAAAGTTATTTGTTTGTTAATAACAAATTATTATGAAACTTATTCCTAATAAGTGGAATTTCTTGATCATGTGTGTAACTGAAATTTTGACCAGCATCTTCCTATTTTCCTCACTGCTCAGGCCCTGGCAACCACCTGCCTACTCTCTGCCTTTAAGAGTTCAACTTTTGTGGGTTTCATTCATGGGAAGATCCTACAATATAGCTTCCCGTGTCTAGTTTGTTCTGAGAAGCATACTGCCCTCCAGGTTTATCCATGTGGTTAAAATGGCAGGGTTTCCTTCTATTTTAAGACTTAAAAATATTCCATCATATAGGTACCACATTTTTTTTATCCATTCATGTGTCAGTGGACACTTAGATTGTTTCCATATCTTGACTTTTACAAATAGTTGCTACACGGGACCAAGAGCACAAATACTCTTCAAGATCCAGATTTCATTTCCTTTGGGTACATACTCAGAAGTGGGCTTGCTGAGTCCTAAAGTCGTTCTTTATGTAATTTTTTATTGGCTGTACAAATTTACATTCTTCTCATCAGTGAACATGGGTTCCTGTTTCTCTACATCCTTGACAACATTTGTTATCTTTTGTCTTTTTGATGCTAGCCATTCTAACCGGTGATACTTCATTGTGGTTTTGAATGTTATTTATACCTCAATTAAAAAGAAAGAAACTTAAACTAGGAATAGAAAACTATAAAAAAATTTTTATTAACATGGAGCCACAAAAGACCTCCAACAAAGCCAAAGTAATCTTGAACAAGAAGAAAGCTGGTGATGTCACATTTCCTGGTTTCAAAATTACAGTACAAAGCTATAGTTTAAATTAAAGCAGTCCTGGACTAAAGCAGTTCTGACAGAACAGAATAGAGGGGTCCAGAAATAAGTCCACACATATATAGTCAACTAATCTTCAACAAAGTTACCAAGAATACACAATGGAGAAAAGGTAATCTCCTCCTTAAATGCTTTTGGAAAAACTAGATATCCACATACAGAAGAATGAAATTAACCCTTATCTTGTACACACATCACATACAAAAATCAACTCAAAATGGATTAAAATGGGGCTGCCTGCATGGCTCAGTCAGTTAGGTGGCCTTCTCTTGATTTTGGCTCAAGTCATGATCTCGCAGTATGTGAGTTAGAGCCCTGTGTTGGGGCTCTGCATTGACAGTGAGGATGCTTTTTGAGATTTTCTGTCCCTCCCTTTCTCTCTACCCCTCCCCCACATTAAAATAAATAAATAAACTTAAATGAAAAACAAAATAAAACAGGAGATGACTTTGTTAAAAAGTGGATTTAAATAAAACCAGAAGTGTAAAACTATTCGAAAAAAATATATAGAAGAAGCCTCTTAACATCCCTTTAGTCACTGATATGTTTTTCTATATGATCCCAGAAGCACAGGCAACAAAAGCAAAAATAGGCATGTGAGATCACATCTCAATGTTTATTTGGGAAAGTCTTTTTATTTGGGGAAGACTTTGGGATGAAAGATAACTTCGCTGGGTGTAGGACTCTGTTGGTAGTTGTTTCTATTTTCTTCCCTTTGGACACTTTGAATATTTTACTCCATAACCTTTGAAAGGATGAGTCCATTTTTCCTTGCTTTCCAGATTTTCCCTTCTCTTTAGCATTTTTACCATGACTGGACTCTTTGTGGATCCCTCTGTGTTTTGCCTAATATAGTTTGTTGAGCATCCTGGGTGTTTAAATTAATGCTTCCCAATACATTCAGAAAGTTTTCAGCCGTTAGTTTTTTAAATATTTTTCCCTTTCATCTTTTCCTGTCACTTTCATTGTGTGTGTGTTGGCACAGTAATGGTATCCCACGTTCTCTGAGGCTCTATTCATTTTTCTTCATTCTTTTTCTCTCTACCCTTGGATTGCATAATCTTTGTTAATCTATATTCAAGTTATTAATTCCTCTTCTTTGTTGTTCAGATCTACTGTTGATCCCCTGTAGTCAATTTTTTATTTCAGCTCTGATATATTTCAACTCCAAAATTTTCACTTATATTTTTAATCATTTATCTTTATTTACATTTTCTATTTGATTCACCATCTCATAACACTTTACCTCTTTGATCATGGTTTCCTTCCTTCTTAATATATGTATAATGGCTATTTTGAAATCTTTCTGTTACATTGAGTGTTTGTTCTTATAGGGCATGTCTGGTATCTGCTTGTGTGTGTGTGTGTGTGTGTGTGTGTGTGTGTGTGTGTTTGTGTGAGATGGTGCATACTTTCTTGTTTTAAAGAAACAACATTTTATTCTGTGTCGCATTACACCCTACTGAATAACTCATGTTATGCTGTGCATATGCACATAGAATAGTTTTTAAAAAATAGTTTAAAAGCATATTGTAAAACAATGTTTGCTGCCTAAGTTTGTAAGCACTGGACTGGATGAACTCTAAAGCCTTTTTGACCTTCAGATGTACTATCCAATGACGCTCTAAATTAGAAGATAGGAAAGGGGAGGGAAGGTCTTCAACCTTGGCTCTTCTGTCCTTTCTGGAATTTTTCTCAATTTGGTCAAAGTTTTACCTGATTAATTCCCAACTTCTTTTTACCTGACTCATTTCCCACATGTAGTTTTTTCAATGTGTTTCACATTCTCTCAAGGGTAGAGTCTCCCAGGAAGAATGGGGTCTTCTCTGAGGTGGCTGTCTATGGTATTGTTGTTATAAAAAGACCTCATTCTCATCTCTTGATTATAAAAAGAGACGAGATCTTAACCCAGCTTCACCTTTTCTAGCAAGAGGACACAAATGCCAGATGCAATGCACATTTATTCTGTCATTCTTCTCGTCAGTTCTCCTAGGCTGACAGCTGTATAGCATGAAATAAGGGGTACTTTTGGCCAGCTAGAAATATAAAGGCCATAAAGAAACAGCACACACTGCACTCATTTCCCATAAAACAGGACCATTTTTATTACTTCTGATTTATAATAGAAATGACAATTGCATATATTTCTTCATGCGTGTACAGAATCAAACACAGAACATAAAACTCCCTGAATAATACAGGACTCTACCAATTAGGTCTAAAATGGAACACTTTTCCTTTAGTCTAACAACTTAAAAAACATTCCTGATTGGTTTCTCTCTCTCTCTCTCTCTTGCTCTCTTTTGCTTTCTCACAGACACACATACCCACCCACTTACAAAAAATTTACCAAATCAGGATGCCTGGGTGGCTCAGTCAGTTAAGCATCCAGTTTCGACTCAGGTCATGACCTCACGGTTCCTGGGTTTGAGCCCCTCGTTGGGCTCAGTGCTGACAGCTCAGAGCCTGGAGCTGCTTCAGATTCTGTACCTCCCTCTCTTTCTGACCCTTCCCTGCTCGCGCACTCTCTCTCTGTCTCTCAAAAATAAATAAAAAACATTATTTTTTTTAAATTTACCAAATCAATAACCATAGCTTAGAACTCATTGTCATTGTCTATGTAACATAAATTTTGCATCTAAAATTGTTTCCCATGAAGGTAAATTAAAATATTTCAAGAATTTTTCTCACACTTTAAAACATCTCAGAGTACTTCGTCACATGCCTTGATTTTAACATAATGCTACAAAGTAGTATTTCTTTTCTTTCCTGCTTCCTTCGCAATCTCATGAACATAAGGATTCTTTTGACCAAAATGGTCCTTTTGATCAGATAAATGAAAATATACATGCATGCATATTTTACATACAGTTTCATGGTATAAACAAAATATATCCAGGGATCCCAGATCAGAGAGTCCTTTTATAAGAAGATAGGAAAGAAATAAATGTGTATCTACCACCACATTGATACCATATGCCACTTTGTATGTAGCATCTCACAGAAGTGCCAATATATTTTAGAAATGAGAACTCTGGGACCCAATGAGGCGATTAATCCAGTCACATCGTGAGCACATAGGCCAGCTGGGACCCAACTAATATCTTCTCCCTTCACATTTTTCCATTTCACTATCTCTAATGTTAATCAAGAGATTATAAAAGATTAGTTCACCAATAGTGTTTCTTCACCAGGAGTCAGTTAAATGTCATGAAGAAGCATCCTGACCCATTGATTAGTAGTTGGATGAACTTGGTAGACTGAAGTTCTTTGTATCTTATCATTCTCATCTGTGAAATGGGGATAAACACATTGTCTTTTTTTTTTGAAATGTTTTATTTGTTTTTGAGAGAGAGTGAGAGAGAGAGAGAGACAGCGTGAGCAAGGAAAGGTCAGAGAGAGAAACACACACAGAATCCAAAGACAGGCTCCAGGCTCTGAGCTAGCTGTCAGCATGAATCGTGAGCCGAAGACGGATGCTGAACGGACTGAGTCACTCAGATGCCCCAAACACATTGTCTTTAAGTGATTTAATCTAGGGAAATAGCTAAGAACATAAACTCTTTAAACAACATAGAATATTTAATGTTTTCTGGTATCCTAATAATCATTATTATTTCTTTGATTCTGATACCCTGGTTGTTTACTTATGCTATAAAAATGTGGCTGGTATTTTTTCCCTCAGAAATTACAATTACATTGTCTCTCTTTCTCTCTGTCTCTTTCAGGTAACTTTGTTCTGGTATTTCTATAAAAAGACAATGCAAATATGTTAGCAAATAAGGTTAAAACGAGCCAGGGGAAATTGAGTGTATTAGCCTATTTTCCTGTCACTGAAGTCTTAATTCTCCTGCTAGACAAAGCATACCAGATGTGGTGGCTCCTGGGGTGTTGTCATGCAGACCCGGTGCATCCCTGGTGAATTCGGTTAGTGGTTCCTGACTCATTTATGCAGAATTTAACTCTCTCTTTTCCTGTGGCATTATTATAAAGCAAGATTTCAAAAACTGATTATCTTCAATCACTTCTGTTATATATTTACAGCCTATATTTATTGCCAGGATCTCACTCCTAAGTTGCAGTCCTATGCATTCACAGGATACGTTGTGCCTACCTCTACAGTAATTGTGTGCCTCAATTTTCCTATTTCCTAATAGAAATGATAATGACATGAAATAATGATACTAAGCACAAGGGGTTGTTGGAAGGATTAAGGGAGGTGTGATGGCTACTTTTAGGTGTCAACTTGGCTAGGCCATGGTGCCCAGTTGATTGGTCAAGCACCGGTCTAGATATTGCCAGAAAGGTGTGTTTCAGGTGTGAAAAACATTTAAATCGGTGGACTGAGTAAAGCAGATCATCTTCCACAATGTGGGAGAAGCTCGTTTGATCAGTTCAATGTCTTAAGGGAAGAAACTGAGGGCCCCAAAGAGGAAGGAATTCTGTCTTTAAGACTACTCCTCCTGGAATTTCCAAACTCCCAGCCAACTCTGCATTGTCAAATTTGCCAACCCCTATAATCATGAGCCAGTTCTTTAAAATAAGTCTATTATCTATCTATCTATCTATCTATCTATCTATCTATCATCTATCTATCTATCTATCTATCTATCCATACATACATACTTACATACATGTTATTTAGTCTACTTCTGGTTCTCTAGGGAACCCTAATACAAGAGGCAGTATATTTAGTGCTTAAAGTAGTGTCTGTCTATAGCAGGTACTTTTGTTACAGCATATAGCTGAACATTACTTAAATAAACACTGATGGACACCAGTGTAAAAACTAAACCATAGCTGCCTTATGGTTGAATCAGAATTAAGAGCTGAGAAGATTTTTCTGCTTAGGTTGTTCCTCCACCTCTCCATCACTGTCCCATAAAGACCATCTTGTAGACATACCTCGATAATCCTTGGAACACATTCACACATTCTCAAACCCAAATGAGCTCAACCTCTAGACCATATTTGAAATGTAGATATATTATTTATTTTTGAGAGTGAGAGAGAAAATGAGCTGGGGAGGGGCAGAGAGAGAGGGGGGCAGAAGATCCAAAGCGGCATCTCTGCTGACAGCAAAGAACCTGTTGCGAGGCTTGAACTCACTAACAGTGAGATCATGACCTGAGCTGAAGTCGGACTTCACCTTGGGACTATACTTGAAGTTTCCACTTCCTGTCTACCTGGGACATAATAAAGTGCATCACTAAATAATGCAGAGGGTGTCTTTGTAAAAGAAAGGACCTAATATTTTTCCTCAGACTTAGGCTCAGTTTTGGGATGCCCTTACAACACTGTGACAAAATTATTGCTTTCATGCCCACATAGTGTTTTCAAGACAGTGCCAGCCAGGGCAAGATTTATAATGATTATGGTCAACTGAGAGCACATTAAACTCTAACTGAGAGTCAAAAGATGGGTGAGACCTGATTGACCCCTAGATTTTATGGTAGTTTTCAATTGTTGATGAGCACACTAAATTAAAAAAAAAAAAAACAAAAACACCTGGCCCTATCAAAGACGTATCGAATCATAATCTTTAGATGTTAGGCATTGTTGGGTGGATTGTAAAAAAAATTACTCAAGGTGATTCCAAAATATGCTTCTGGTTAAAATTATTGGCCATCTTATTTCATGCAGCTTGTTTTTCTTGGTGACTACAGGAGAGAAATAAAAACAACTGCTGCAATGTACTCACTTTCTTTAGGGGCTCTCCATCCCTGGAACAGGTAAAGAAAAAGAAGGCAGGCCAGTGACCTGTCTGGTCTAGTCTTCTTGTCAATCAGACCACCAGTTAAATGGATTAATGATGTGTGCTTGGACCAAGAGGCTTTATCTCATAAATGCCCTTAGCAGGATCTTCCCTGGCTAAAAGATAACTAATAGTGGATAAACTGAGAATTGATGAGGCGCAGCTCTCCGGGGAAAGTCATAGAAGAGCTACAACTCTCTGTGGGAAAATCTGGGGGATGTTTCATAACTTAAATAGTCTTCACTGTGTTAGATAATAACCTTTAAATCCTCGCTTGGAGATCCCGTCTCTTTTGGGCTAGCGTGTGCAGGTCTGATATGGGAAGAAAGAGCTGGAACAACTCAGATCTCCTATGTTTTGTCTGAGCCTAATTATTGCCTGTATCCTTGGGGTTATTAGTAAAATTTAATATTGGATAAGATCTCTGATGGGCTCAAGCCTGTCTTTTGTGTTGCCTCAGGTAGTGATTGGCACTGGGGCATTGTGGTTTGCCAGCTTTTAAAGAGTTACACTGGAAATGATAAAATGGGCAATATTCAATTTTATCCTAATGGCCAGAGATTACAGACACCATTATCTAGAATGATTAAAAAACAAAAAGGTCAGGGGCACCTGGGTGGCTCAGTCGGTTAAGCGTTTGGCTTCAGCTCAGGTCATGACCTCACGGTTCCTGGGTTTGAGCCCCGTGTTCGGCTCTGTGCTGACAGCTCAAAGCCTGGAGCCTACTTCAGATTCTGCGTCTCCCTCTCTCTCTGACCCACGCCGCTCATGCTCTGTCTCTCTCTGTCTCAAAAATAAATAAAACAGGGGCACCTGGGTGGCTCAGTCGGTTAAGCGTCCGCTTCGGCTCAGGTCACAATCTCACTGTTTATGGGTTCGAACAATGTGTCAGGCTCTGTGCTGACAGCTAGCTCAGAACCTGGAGCCTGCTTCTGATTCTGTGTCTCCCTCTCTCTCTGACCCTCCTCTGCTCGCACTGTCTCTCTCTGTCTCTCAAAAATAAATTGAAATAAAAAAACATAATTTTTTTAAATAAATAGAAATTTTAAAAAAGGTTAAAGGAACAATTGGCCTCTGTATATTGGACCACATCTTTCCCTGACTTCTTATATGTAGAGTTAATTTTATACATTTTTTAAACATTTACTTACCTTTAATAGACAGAGACAAAGCGTGAGCAGGGGAGGGGCAGAGAGAGAAGGAGACACAAAATCTGAAGCAGGCTCCAGGCTCTGAGCTGTCAGCATAGAGCCTGATGCGGGGCTTGACCTATAACTATGGGATCATGACTTCAGCTGAAATCAAGAGTCAGACGTTTAACTGACTGAGACACCTAGATGCCCCATGATGGTTTTATTTTTAAACACATGCCTGTCCTCAGTGGAGCTATGCCCTTAACTTCAGGTCCTCCATTCCTGGAACAGCTATTGTGATAACCTTGAAGAGGAATATCACTTAGGGATTCAAGGCAATGTTTCTGAGACTCACGTCCATCAATGTGCATACTATAAACAATTTGGTGGCTGTTTCCAAATTAGCTAAATCACCTCTGCTAATGCTCACTTCTATTGCATAATAAGTCTGTGGAGGTTCCATAAAATCATCTATGAGGAAATCTTACAAGAATTCTCTGAGTCCTAATGAGACTTCTAAACTTCTCATAGTTACATATGGAAGCAGGGAAGTTCCTGGTCATGCATGGTCCATCTTCCTTCTAGGTGGTAAGGAGTACATTTCAAATATCATTTTTTATATTACATTTATTTTTTATTGTGGCAGAAACACTTAGCATGAGCTCTACTTTTTAAACAAGTTTTGAAATGTGCAATACAGTATTTCTGACTATAGGCACAGTGTTGGACAGCAGATTTCTAGAGCTCATTCATCTTCTTTAACTAAAACTTCATGCTCCTTGATCAGCAGCTGCCTATTTCACCTCCCCCCCCAAGCCCCATTCTATCCTGTTTCTATACATTTGACTATTACAGGTACCTCATGTAGTTGGAATCACTTGTGCTTCTGTGACTGGCTTATTTCACTTAGCATAATGTTCTTCACATCCATCCATGTTGTCAAAATGGCAAGATTTCCTTCTTTTCTTGAGGCCAAATAGTATCCCATTATATGTATACTATACATTTTTGTCATTCATTCCTCTGTTAACGGACATTCGAGTTGTTTCTGTATCTTGCTATCGTGAATAATGCTAAAATGAACACAGAGTGCAGATACCTCTTTGAGATTCTGACTTCCATTCTTTCGGGTATATACCCATGACTAGGATTGCTGGGTCCCATTGTAGTTCTATTTTTAAGTTTTCGAGGAACCTCTGTATTGTTGTTATTTTGTTGTTTTGAGGAGCCTCCAATTGCCCCACTGTTGTTTTGGTTTGCATTTCCCCGATAGCTAATAATGTTGAGTATTTTTTCCTGTACTTATATCTTCTTTGGAGAAATGTCTATGGAAGTCCTTTGCTTCCCCCTTTTCTGTTTGTTTGTTAACCAGCTTTATTATTCTTTTCACATGATCTTGTGGATGTCTCTCCACATCACTGAAAATTCTTCTAAAAGTTTTTACATTTTTAATATTTGTATGGTATTCCATTTTATGATGTTCCGTAGAAAAACTCCTCATACTTGATCTTGAGGGTTTTCATTTTCTGGCTAAATATTTATATGGCACTTGCTTTTATACTGTTTTAAATCCTTTATTTTTTAAATGCAGTCTCTCTTAAAAATTTAAGGATTTGGTATTATTATATCTTTCTTTTATATATTGGAAAATTAGGCACAGGGAGTAAGTGATTTGTGGAGTCCGATTAAAATCAAGGCAGGTAAGGATCTCAAATCTACAGGCCTACCTCTTCTATGATACTCTCTCCTCACTCAGATGATCGTACCGAAGCTAAATATGTGCCTGCATCCCTAGTAATTTCTTTGCTATATGTGCCTAGATGTGGAATAACAGAGTCAAAGAATGTGCACATTTTACAGTTTTCAGTACAAACTGTTCCAAACTGTGCTTCTGATCCTTTTCGCAGTTTTTTAAATTGTAAAATACCGTAGCATAAAATGTACTCAATCTATTTGCCATTTTTAAGTGTACCGCTCAGTGGTATTCAATATATTCATAATGCTGTGCGACCATCACACCCACCCATCCCCAGAACTCTTTGCATCTTGTAAAACAAAAACTCTATACCCAATAAACAGAAACTCCCCATGCCGCTGTCCCTCCAGCCCTGGGTCATCACCACTCTTTCTGGTTCTATGACTCTGACTACTTTAAGCACCTCCCATAATTGGAATTACGCAGTATTTGTCTGTGATTTGCTGATTTCACATAGCGTGTCTCCAAAGTACATCTGTGTTGTAACATATGTCAGAATAGCCCTTCTTTTTTTTAATTAATTTTTTAAAATTTACATCCAAGTTAGTTAGCATATAGTGCCACAATGATTTCAGGAGTAGATTCCTTAATGCCTCTTAGCCGTTTAGCTTCTCCCCCTTCCCACAACCCCTCCAGTAACCCTCTGTTCTCTATGTTTAAGAGATTCTTATGTTTTGTCCCTTTTCCTGTTTTTATATTATTTTTGCTTCCCTTCCCTTATGTTCATCTGTTTTGTATCTTAAAGTCCTCATGTGAGTGAAGTCATATGCTATATATGTCTTTCTCTATTTTCGCTTAGCATAATACCCTCTAGTTCCATCCACGTAGTTGCACATGGCAAGATTTAATTCTTTTTGCTGAGTAATACTCTGTTGTGTGTGTGTGTGTGTATATATATATATATATATATATATATATATATATATATATATATGGATATATGTATGTGTGTGTATGTGTGTGTGTATGTGTGTGTGTATATATATATATATATATATGCCACATCTTCTTTACCCATTCATCCATTGATGGACATTTGGGCTCTTTCCATACTCTCGCTATTGTTGATAACGCTGCTATAAAGATTGGGGTGCATGTGCTCATCCGAAACAGCACACCTGTATCCCTTGAATAAATACCTAGTAATGCAGTTGCTGGGTTGTAGGGTCGTTCTATTTTTAATTTTGTGAGAAACCTCCAGACTGTTTTCCAGAGTGGCTTCCCCAGTTTGCATTCCCACCAGCAGTAGAATTACCTTCCTTTTTAAGGACTAAAGGAGGTGCCTTTCCTCTTACTTGAAGGAAGTAGTGACAAGAAGCTTCACTCAGTGTGACACACCTGAAGCTCAGTGGAGTGCTGGGGGTAACACAAAGAGTTCTGAGAGCTTGGAGACCTGACCCTGCACTTACTTCACATCTCACTAGCAATTTAGACAAGAGGAAGTCAGTAACTTCTCAGTAATATTCTACTTCCAAACTATAAGATCTCGGACATGAACATGTAAATTTTGCTCTGGACCCACTTATTTTGACTTAAGGAATCTCTAATTCTGACTTCTGGACATACTTACTGTTTTCTCTAGTGCAGAATCGGGAATGAAAACTCATAAATAAAAACTTAATTCTCATTTCATTCTCAAATATTTCAGTCCAAATACCCAAAAGATCAAAGGAGAATCCCCAGTGATCTAGGGTCTATTTCAAGTGCAGCAACTGAGAGCTTACTTGCAAGTACTGATTTTATTTATTTTTATTTTTGTTTATTTACTTAATTTTTTAAAGAGAGAGAGAGCACACAAGCTGGGGAGGCACAGAGGGAGGGAGGGAGGGAGGGAGGGAGAGAGAGAGAGAGAGAGAGAGAGAATATTAAGCAGACTCCACACTCAACACGGAGCCCCAAGTGGGGTTGAATCCCACAACCCTGGGATCATGACCTGAGGCCAGATCAAGAGACTGAGCCCCCCAGAACACCCCTGATATTCTGACTTTAAAATGAAGCATTACTTCAGTGTGCTTCTTCTGTGTCATGATGTATCCAGTTGTTTTGTATACAATTAGGTGCTAAAATTCTTTAAACAAAAGTGTTGCTCAGACTGTGCTGCCCATTAGATCATCCATGAGCCACATGTGGTTATTAAAACTTGAGTGTGAAGCCGCCGGGGGGCTCAGTTTGTGTAACGTCTGATTTCAGCCCAGATCGTGATCTCACGGTTCATGAGTTTGAGCCTTGCATCGGGATCACTGCTGTCAGTGCAGAGCCTGCTTCAGATCCTCTGTCCTCTTCTCTCTGCTCCTCCCACGCTCTTGCTCTCTCTCTCTCAAAAAATAAATAAACATTTAAAAAATACCGCACTTTCTCAGGTAGGCTAGCCACATTGCAGGTGCTGAAGAGCCATAACCAGCAATGTTGTTCAACATTGTATTGGACAGTGAAAATATAGGACATTTCTGTTATCCCAGAAATATCTGCCACATAACATGATACTGGAAAGTGGTCTGGTGGTTTTTGGTTACTTAGGAATCTTTCTGAGTTGGTTCTGAAATATGGAAGTCCAGTTTAAGAATTATAGGTCAATGAATATTGAAGAACGTCAACTTGTGGTGTAGTCAAAAGAAAACACAAATTGGAAATCGGATATTAGGATTCATATCATGTTCTGAAATTTAGGAGGTGAGATGTAGGTCTTTAGGCAATTCACTTGGATTATTAATGTGTTTAGACACAGGTTGTTTTATCTGTATAATGTTAAAAATAAATGTACTTCCTACTTCATAGGGTTGTTCTAAGGATAAAAGGAAATAATTCTCAAAGACAAGCATTGTGTCTCATTAATTTCAATATATTCTGAATCTAAAATGGTGCCAGGCATATCTAGGTTCTCAAAAAATACTTAATAACCTCATTAATGGAAGGGGTAATGGATATACATCCGGTTGAATATATCATTGGTGTGAGCAATTTGAAAATAAATTTGTTTATAAAATTTTATAAATACAGTTTTGGTTGTCAAGAACACAATTTTTCCTCTATTAAAACTTATCCTTGGAGGCTTATTCTAAATTTAATGTTTGGAGGAAAAAGATTAGCATATCAGTATAAATTTCTCTAGAAGTTATGAAATCTTTTTGTTTTAATGTTTATTCTTGAGAAAGAGAGAGGGGTATGGACAGAGAGAGTGAGGGACGGAGGATCTGAAGTGGACTCCAGCTGACAGCAGAGAGCCTGACACAGGGGTCAAACCCATGAACCACAAGATAATGTCCTGAGCCAAAGTCAGAGGCTTAACCAACTGAGCCACCCAAGTGCCCTAGAAGTTGTGAAATCTTATATCGAATTTAGTTTTAAAATTTTGGCCAATGAACGCATGGTTTCTAAGGTTAAGGAGATGATCACAACTGTTCTCACAATGAATTATCTTCATACATTATTTCTGATAGTGGTTTTTTAAGGTCAACCTATCTTTAGAGACATTGCTCACTTTAAGGTTGCTTCTCTGAATTCCCTCTACTCTTGCAGAGAACACTACTGAACTAGGAGGCTGTGGAAGGATGTCTGGGAGAGAAAAAGAGGAGTCCCATTCACTTTCTATTTATAGAGAATTCTAAGTGTCAGTGATCTGGTTTTCATTTACAGCAGATTGTATCTTGTAGATTTGGCAGGGGCTCACTGGAGTGGTTGTAGGGAAAACAGAAGTGATTTCTGGCAGCCTAATATTAAGAGAAATAACAAAGCGTCTTTGAGAAGAAGAGCAAAGAAATAAATAGGGCTTACAGAGGCCATTCCAGATGGAAACAAGTAGCTCTGAGTATTTGGGAGTCTCCAAAAGCGTCTTTGTAACCCAGTCTAATGTTAGAAGTGAGGCATTGAGTGAGATAAAATAAAGCATACTTACAGAGTTTAAGGAACTGATTTCTAATCTAGATTTTGTTATTCATTGTTTGTATGAACTTTGGCAAACACCTCCCTTGCACGTTTAATTGCTTTCTCTGTAAAATGAAGGATTTAGGTGTTCCTGGGTGGCTCAGTCGGTTAAGTGACTGACTCTTGAGTTTGACTCAGATTAGGATCTCACAGTTCATGAAATCGAATCCCATGTTGGGCTCTGCACTCACAGAATAGAAAGCCTGCTTAGGATTCTCTCTCTCTCTGCCCCTCCCCTGCTCTCTCTATCTCTCTTCCTCAAAATAAATAAGTAAATTATTTTTAAAAAAAGGATTTAGGCTATGTGATCTCATGAGTTACTTTTGGTTCTAGGGTTTTATGGTTTAGTCTGTGACACTGTATTCATAATGAAAGACTTCATTTTTTGAAGAACATGTTCATTCATCATAGGAGTGTGTAAATATTACTCAATTACCATTATGATCACACGCTCCGGACAGTAGTGAAAAGAACATGACTTTGCAGCCACACATATTTGGTTTCCGGCCAACTACTGCATGTGCTTTAGGGACTCACAGTTGCCTTCTCTGTAAAATGAGAAGTATTTTATACACACTTTGAAACTTTCTCATGTAGATGCAAATGAAACATATACATGATCTAGTTTGGTGTTTGCACTTAACATAGGAAATTAGATCTCAATAAAAAGGAAGTATTACTGTTTGTGTCTGCTTTCTTTAATATTCCCATGCCTGATGGTTGGTAATTCAGTTAGGGTAGATTTGTTATTTTTAATTCTAAAATGGTAAGTAATTTAGACTAAACTGAGGAAATAGGTAAAGTATCACTTTAAAGTGAAGAGGAGCATGTATTAATAAAACCAATTAAAGTTAAAAAAGGATACTTGTAATTCTGGAAATGTTTCATTTAAATTTCTTGCTTTTCTGAAAATTCTTTTCTTGCTTTGCTTAGTTACTAAGATGATCACAAGATTTCTTCACATTTTGTTTTTGTTTTTGTTATCATATTGTTTTTGACTATGTATTTATCTTTCCAGGGATTTCTACTTGCCTAATTTTGCAAGGATCAAAAACCAACATTTAATAGCAGGTATAAACACATGGAAAATATCAGTCTCACAAAATGCACATTAAAAAACAACAAGAGGGACACCTGTGTGGCTCAGTTAGTTGGTTAAGTGTCTGACTTTGGCTCAGGTCATGATCTCACTGTTCATGGGCTCAAGCCCCACATCAGCCTCTGTGGTGACAGCTCAGAGCCAGCAGCCTGCTTCAGGTTCTGTGTCTCCCTCTCTGCCCTTCCCCAACTCATTCTCTGCCCTTCAAAAATAAATAAATGTTAAAAGAAAGCTTTAAAAAATGAAAAAAAATGCACATTAAAGAAACAACGAAATATCACTCCTTCCCCCAAATGCATCATAAAAGAATCAGTTTTGTTTTGATTTCTAATGTTAGTGGATTTGGGTAAATATCACATGATTTTGGCTACTTCCAAATTAAATTAATTTTATTTCTTAAGTTGTGTTTTGGCACAATATACCAAAAAATCAATTATATTTGGTATTTTTATTTATAATTTAATTAATTATTTTAACTGTAGACTCTGAGTCATAACCAGTAATGTATCAAGTTTTTGTACACAGACACAAACAGGCCTTATTTCTGTTCTATTTTTAAAATGTATCTTTACTTTTTATTTATTTTTTATTTTTATTAA
The DNA here is from genome assembly GCA_004023845.1 of Helogale parvula. Taxonomy (NCBI): domain Eukaryota; kingdom Metazoa; phylum Chordata; class Mammalia; order Carnivora; family Herpestidae; genus Helogale; species Helogale parvula. The sequence goes on from PJEM01001591.1 coordinate 179,120, forward strand.
ATGCTTATTTATTTATTTTTATTTCTTTAAGGTTAATTTATTTTTGAGAGACAGAGAGACAGAGGGAGAGTAGGGGAGGGGCAGAGAGAGAGGGAGACACAGAATTCGAAGTAGGCTTCAGGCTCTGAGCTTAACCAACTGAGCCACCCAGGCACCCCAAATGTTTATTTATTTTTGAGAAAGAGAGAGATGGAGCATAAACGGTGGAGGGGCAGAGAGAGAGGGAGACACAGAATCTGAAGCAGGCTCCAGGCTCTGAGCTGTCAGCACAGAGCCCGACCTGTGATTTGAACCCATGAACTGTGAGATGATGACCTGAGCCAAAGTCATATGTTTAACCGACTGAGCCACCCAGGTGCCCGAAATATATTTTGACTTTTAAAATTCTCTTCTCTGTTTTACCATGTTTTACATATATTTCACATGAAATATTGTAGAACTTCAACTTGCATATATCCCTTTATGGGAAAGTTGACTTTTGGAGCAGGTCATAAGAACGGAGCTTCATGCACCTGTTCAGCAATTGAGAACTACTAAGACAAATTATGTAACATTCAGGTTAAACCAACGTGCTTCTGATATTAAATATGTTGCCTATTTATCCACTTTAAAATATCTAGAATATGTAATGAGCACGGCCACATGTTTGCAACATACATTCCAGCAGGTACAATATCATCATCCAAGGGTTGAAAGTTAGTTTTGGGGAAAAGCATAAATCCACACATAAAACATAAGCAGATAAATGGTGTGTCTATTATATTAAAATTCCATTGGATGATCAATAGGAAAAAATTATTTAAAAAGTCATCTTGAGGGGTAATGTTGATAAAAAGGTAGAACAACACAGGTTTACAATATGATAATACTAAACACCAAAAGCAGGACCTGAGGCTCACTACGTTTGTATGTTACATGTGCACAAATGTATACATATGCAAAGTACATACATGTACGTTCTCACCGAGAATAAAACTGAAAGTATGTATACAATTATAATGAGAGACCTCATTTATTATCAACATCTTACTTATTCTTTATAATTTGTACAACTATCTTTTTAAGAAACAAATTATTTTAAAATGTAATTTTTAAAATAACTGCCTTTGGTTATATTTGAGCCCAGTGTCTGCCAGCACAGGGATTTCACTGTTACAAAAAAGACAGACGTGGAACAGTTGGAGATTACCATGGAGCTAGGGAAACATCATATGTAAAGAGTACCTGTCAGTACACAGTGCTTTTCCTGTGCCAAAAAAAATTTTTTGGAACAGTAGTTCAGTGGTTTAGAAGGAAAACAGTCCTGTAAATCTAGGTGCTCACAGAAGCATTCAACGAAGATGTGGGGTTTGTGCTTGGTGCTGGGAGGTGGGGCTATCAATGGGGTTAGGTTTGGTTTACTTAGCCAAAGGTGGCAGGCAGAGTGGATTAAACAAGATGGAAATTTAATTTTCTCCCACATAAAATCTGTCTCCCTGCAGGCAGTCCAGGGTCAACACGTGGCTCCCTTGTCTTCAGGACACTAGAGTCCTTCTATCCTAATGCTTGGCTTCTATACTCAGGGTTGACCTCATGGGGCATAAGTGCTGCTGGAGATCCAGCTTTTATATCCAAGTTCCAGGAACCAGGAAGGAAAAACAAGAAAAGCTCTCATTCCTTCTCTTTAAAAAGCCCTCTAGAAAGACCCACAAAATGTTTCTACTTATAATTTATTGGATGTAACTCAGTCACATTACGGCCACATCTAGCTCCCAGTGGGACAGACAAAAACATTCATTATCCTAGAAGGCAATGTTCTTCCCCTAAATTTGGGAATGTGTTTCTAAAGAAAAAAAGGAACATAAATATTTATTAGTAAACTGTCTGTTTTCACCACAGTCCCCATTTTTTACAAAGTAAGCTCTCTATACATCTTTCTCCTCATAAGTGGAACACCTCCTTTCTGCCTTCCTAAGAAAATATCAGATCTACATCCAACTCAAAATGCATGGTCTCTAAATGAGCACCTTCTCTTCTTCATGTCCAGAAGTATCATCTAGCATCATGTAAACAGGAAACAATTTATTTGCCCCCATAGAAACCAATGGAGATGGTACAGAACAAATTAATAAGAATTACTATTCACAGAAAGAGATAATTATATTACTGTGAGAAGTGATATATAAGAAATACTGAGAGCTAAGGGAACACAGAATAGGAGGCAGTTATTGGGACTGGGAAGATCTCAAGATGTGTCATGGGGGAAAATTATCTGGACACCAATGAATGGATACACCTTAACAGATAAAAACTACAATTAAAGTTTAACAATAATATTACTGCTACTAAACTATTAAACAACATTTGTTGGGGTGCCTGGGCGGCTCAGTTGGTTGAGCATCCGACTTCATGATCTCACGGTCCATGAGTTCTTAAGTCCTGTGCCAGGCTCTGTGCTGACAGCTCAGAGCCTAGAGCCTGCTTTGGATTCTGTCTCCCTCTCTCTCTGCTCTTTCCCACTCATGCTCTGTCACTTTTGCTCTCAAAAATAAACTTAATGTTAAAAATAAATAAATAAACGTTTGTTTCCTCTGCTTCATGCATCCTTCTTATTTCTCTACATGACTTAGCCCACTCATTTATTATAACAGTTCTACTATACAAAAGGTTAATCCCCATTTTGCGGAGAGGTTAAGTATTTCATGGTCACATTCACCCAGCTCATAAGTGGCAAGATTATAATTTGATTCCACTCAGTCTGGTGCCATGCTCCTAACCACTACAATAGACTTATTTCACTGTTGACATAAACAGAAGAAATGCTCAACAGAAGTCTTTGTGGCATTGCACAGAATGTATTAAAAACTAGCAGGTGGTTTTAATTGAGGGTATGGCACAAGAGTGACTTTAAACAGTGGTTAAAGACAATTGTGTATGAGCCATGTTTTACTGTTGTTACTAACTTATTTTGGAGATTCTGTGTTTTAATATTGATGAGGTGATTATAATATTTAGATCACTGCCTACAGACAAAATAGAGAGGTAATCTCCTATCTGAGATATTAATGCTAAAAACCAATATGGGTTAGGTAGAGATTGTCCAGACATTGAGAACAGCACCATTTTTATGTGGCTTGAACAAAGACTAATATTGGAAGAAAATAAAAAATGGAGTGCTAAAAAATGCTCTGTGTGCATCCCCTTTATTTATTTGCAGTGTTATGTTCAAGGTTAAAATACCAATTTGTTAAGGGAGGATGTTCTGAAGGAACAATTTAGGAATGTTTTGCTCATGCATTTTCTTTATGTTGGTTTGCTTGTAAGAATGTATAATGCAAGCAAAGTGAGGCTTTGAAGTTGATCACACTGAAGAGATGAGATGTAAATTTGTGCAAGTTGGCACACAGTAGACAAAGAATGCATTCTAGTTAAATGTAAATCTCACATTATGCTAGCTCTAGGGAAGGATATACGGTCTAGAGCACCACTATCCAATAGAACTTTCTAGGATGCTGGATAGATGTGTCTTGTATCTGTATCATCTGTGATAGTAACCATGTGGCTATTGAGCATTTGTGGCTAGGGCAAACGAGAAACCGCATTTAAGATGTTTTTGTAGTTAATTTAAATTTAAATAACTGCATATGGTTAGTGGCTACCATATTGTACAACACAGCTTCAGAAATAAAATTTCAGTTAAAGAAAATAATGTGTATACCTAAAAATGCACATGATAAAATCTCACTTAAAATCATTAGCTATGATGGTCTCTGAGAAATAGTGTAGGAGCAAGAAGAGGGTTATTATTGAATTAAATTATCAAGTATTAATTAAACATCAACACTTATTTTTCAATATGCTGTAAATACAAATGTGAATAAAACATGCAAAGAGTATTGCTAGTGGATCAAAGGAGATGCGGTTCATAAAATGTATGGCTTAATACCATGATAGAGTGACAGACACCGTGAGGAAAGCTAAATACAGGACCAGAGAGGAAAGGTGTAGGGTGAGTTATCATTTGAGAAAGGATTACTAGGGAAACCATATGTGAACTTGGGATGCCTATTAATACACTCGTGACCTGAAACAGGTGAAAGTTTAACCTTTGCAGATATTAGGAGAAGAATGTTCTAGATAGGAACAGAGCTGATATAAAAGCTCAAGGTGGGAACTAACTTAGAGTGGCCTAAGACATCAAAGAAGTCCATGTTACTTCAATTAATGACCAAGCAAGAGTGTTGGCAGATGAAGTCAAAGAATTAAGGGTCCCAGTAGACTTTGAAATTTATACTAGTGGGACGAGAAATCATTAATTTTTACCGCTAAGGGCTTGTGTTACAATTAAGCATACTACAATGCATTTTCCCCTGAAATTCACTGATTTTACTCTAAGTTCAACATTTCACCAAGAAACAAAATATTTTTAAAACACCAAAAATATAGTAGTACTTGGGCTAAATAATTTTTACTCTTTTAAAAACCAACTGTTACTTCACAGCCTTACCCAATCATTTTCATTTTCTATATTTATCATAAATATAAAATTAAAATAAAAGGTAAGCAACAAGAACAAAAAATGCTTATTATCTTTCATGTCTTTTCAATGGTATGTGAAAAACTCACTGTATTTGGATGGTCTAGAACAGAAGCAATAGGATGTGTGTGTTTTGGGACGGGGTGGGGAGAAATTTACTTTAAGGTATCGGCTTTTGTGATTATGGAGAATGACAAGTTCAAAGTCTGTAGGGTAAGCCAGTAGAATGGAAACTAAGGAAAAGGAAATGTTGACCTGCAGGTCAAGTCCTAATTCTGCTGGCAGAAGTCTCTCGTTGGGGACAGCTAATCTTTTGTTCTGTTCAGGCTTTCAGCTGCAGGTTATAGGGAGATCTTCTTAGGACAATCTTCTTTACTCAAAACTCACTTATTTAAGTGTTAACCTCACCCAAAAACACCCTCACGAAAACATCCAGAATAGTATCTGGCCATATATCTGCGTACCAGGCACCTTGACCCAATCAAGTTGACACATAAAATTAATGACCACATAAATAGTTACCAAACACCTTTTATAAGATAGTAAACTCTACAAAACTTTACATATTTTTATCTTATTTTACCCCTAAAAGGAAAAAAAAAAGCAGCAAGCAAGTTAGTAAGTGCAGAAATAGGAGAAGGAAGTTGAGATAAGCAGACATTTAGCACTGAGAGTTTATCAAGATCAAGAATTAACAAGAGAGATAAAGTATAAAGTGGACTTAGCAACAAGGAGGCAGGGCAGTGAACTGGTAAGAAAAATTCTCAAGAAGCTGGTTGAACAGTGCCTGAAGGGTGAAGAAGTGGAAAGGACCGGGGAAGATGACTTTTTTAAGTGTTTGGCCCTGAAGGGCAGATTGCGTTGTGATGGCTGTTGGAGGTCAACAGCTGGGAGTTTTACAAGATGAATCTGTTTAAATATTGGCTGGAAATTAGAAGAGAAAGATGAAAGAGGGAGGGGCTCTAGATGATGACTGGCTTTTTGCCATCTTGAAAATTCTTCGGTGGTTCCACCTCTTGAGAATCAAAGAACCGATGGAGTGCCTGGAGTCTTGTGAGCACGGGGAGCTCTGAAGAAGCTTCTGGGAAGAAGAGGATCACAAGATGGGAGGCTTCTACACTCCCTTAAGGGGTGTGTACAGAACCTGCAACTTTTTTGTAGGAAATAGAATATGGCAACTGTAATGGACATCATTCCTATGATTAGATTGTGTTACATGGCAAAGATGAAAGGATTTCTGTAGACATAATTAAGTTCCCTAATCTGTTGATTTTGAGTTTATGAAACAGGAGGTTATCCTAGGTGGACCTGATATAATCAGAAGGATCTTTATTAAAAAAGGCCTAGAATTCAGAGACTTGGAACAGCAGATTCTCTCACTCCTATTGGCCTTGAGGAAAACATCTATTATTTTTTTCCAAACTACAAGGAAATTAATTCTCCCAATCACCACATGACCTTGGAAGAGGACTCAAGCCTGAGATAAAATGATAGCCCTAGCCAACATCTTGATTACAGTTTTCTGAGACCTAGAACAGAGAACCCATTTAAGCCATGTCCAGACTTTTGGCCCACAGAAATGGAAAGATAATTGTTTTAAGCTGATAAGTATCTGTTAATGTGTTATGCATCAATAAAGAATTAATACAACGACTGGATGTATTCCCGGACAGTGTTTTAATCCCAGCGGAGGTTGGAAGCTAAAACTCGATTTGTCACAACGTGGTTTTTTTTGTTTTTTATTTTTTGTTTTTTTAGTGTTTATTCATTCTTTGAGAGAGAGGGACAGAACATGAGCACAGGAGAGGTAGAGAGAGAGGGAGACACAATTTCTGAAGCAGACTCCATGCTGTGGGCTGTCAGCACAGAACCCAATGAGGGGCTCGAACTCATGGACTTGATGTCATGACCCGAGCCGATGTGGTCACTCAACCAACTGAACCACCCAGGCACCCCTCACAACATATTTTTTAAGTTTATTCGAAAGAGACAGAGACAGCATGAGTGGGGAAGGGACAGAGAGGGAGGGAGAGAGAAAATCCCATGGAACTCTGTGTTACTAGTGCAGAGTCTGAGGCGAACCTCAAACTCATGAAATTGTGAGACCATGACCTGAGCTGAAACCAAGAGTCAGATCCATTACTAACTGAGCCACCCAGATGCCCTTTCACAACATTTCTTTAAAATAACATTTCTTAAAGGAAAATTTGTGCATACAAGACTACAGCAGAGGAGTGACTTTGTTCTCCGGTAACCATGCTCCAATATCTTCCTAGTCCCCATGCTTGTTCTTCTGATGCTTGGAAATTATCGTGTTTTTAAGGGAACAGAGAAGAATGTAAAGGTGTAGATAGAGGGGAGATAAGGAGGAGTCACCTCAAGCCTGTTTTTTTGAATTATATTTTCAAGGGATGATAACTTATTAGGTGGTAAAATAAAGAATCCTTTTGTACCGTCACCTTGACTGTGTGGGGGTACAATGCTCTTCCTGGCCATAGTCTATCAAGTGTTATGGACCAAACAAAAGGCTGATCTAAGTGTGCTTGTGTGTGCGCATGCACGTGTGTGTGTGTGTGTGTGTGTGTGTGTGTGTGTGGAAAGACACAAACTCAAATATTAAAAACGTTGATCTCATGGTAGTGGGAAGTTGAATACTTTTTATTTCCAAATTTTCAACAGTATGTAGCAGTTTATGTTTTTTCTTTTTGTAATGCCTTTGTGATTGTCTTACATGATGATATAGTCACATACAGGACATAAAATATATTGCTATACAAAATTTCATCCTGTCCTAACCTCAGTTCCATTTGATTTTTACAACAAATCTTGTACACATTTCTCCTTGCTCATATAAATGTACAAAGACATAAACATGTAATATACATACCCATATATGTACATATATATGCAAAGGGATTTTTCTTAGAGCATGATCAGACTGATTATATTAACTGGATATTTATATTTTCTAAGCAAATAATGACATACAAATTTGTAAATATGGACTATTTTCTCATTTCATTGTATATATATATGTGTGTGTGTATATATATATATATATATATATATATATATGCAATCCTATATGATATATGACACATACACTTTGTATGTGATTAGGGTGTTTAGAGTGGCATTCTTATTCTTATTCATTTATTTATTTATTTTTGCTTTTATGTTTTTTGCATGTCTCACCATCTCTCATTTTTCCTACCACTCATGGAATATCCATGCTCACTTCTTACCCATGTAAACAATCTGGCATCAATCTTCTGTTACATATTCATACAAAACACAAATTTATATGTATTAAATTAGCATATATATAACATTTCTTTGTAGTATGCGGTGGAAAAATTAAATGGCATTCAGTATATTTCTCTGAATATTGTTTTTCCTGTCAATATTATCTCAAGAAAATCTCTCCAAAACAACCATCACAGTTCCATTATATGGTAGTTAATGTAAGTGTAATATTCTAATATGTGGATCTTAGATAGTTTATTCAACCAACATTAATTTCATCCAGTTATTTGTCTCATGAAACAGCTTTATAAATATACCTTTGTATGGCAAACATTTTTAGTAAACAGATACATCAGACAAGACAGAATTTTATAAAATTTTGGGTAAAAGGTATATGCATTTATTATATTTTAAAACATGGCTATATTATTCTCCTGCTCTCAGAGACATCTCAACTAAGGTTCTAGAAAATGGAGCAGAAATGAGAAGCCACTGCCATGTCCTTCTTGACTTCTGGTTATTAGTTTATTCTAATTGTATGGGTGCTTTTAAACAAGAATAGGCACTTGAATTTATAAACTGGTTCCTGACAGTGGAGTTCTGCTATATAAATGACATAAAACATTTGGCATTGGCTTTGGACTGAGTGGTAGACAGAATCAAGAAGGATCTTGAGGAGACTCCATTAGTGAAAACAGGAGAGCACGAAGGAAACTGTTATTGCAAACTGGGGAAAAGAGTGACACTGGTATCAGAGGATGCCATGTTTTAGAAAAACTACCCAGAGTCTCAAATGATATTGCAAATCTGGCTAAGGAGATATCCAGGCATGATGTCAAAAGGGCAACTGACAATTTCTGTGGTCCTATGCAAGAAGGGAGAAGTGAACTAAAGAAGAAGTTGTTCATTTTGTTTTTTTTTTAATTTTAATTTTTTAAAGTTTATTTATTTTTGAGAGAGAGAGAGAGAGAGAGAGAGCGAGCACATGAGCGGGGTAGGTCAGAGAGAGAGGGAGGGAGCATCCCAAGCAGGCTCCCCTCTGTCAGCACAGAGCCCAGTTCGGAGTTCGATCTCATGAACCACGGGATCATGACCTGAGCTGAAACCAGGAGTCAGACGCTTAACCAGCTGAGCCACCCAGAGCACCTGAAGTTACTCATTTTAAAGCCTAATTTATACAAAATATATAGAAGTCAGGATGAGAGAGTTTCAAACATAGCAGTGTTTCTTATTCCCTCTGTCTCCCGGGAAATGACCCCCAGAGTAGGAAATGGCCTCAGAACAATGATTAAAAACAGGATTTCACCAGTAAAACATAATCTCAAGGTGCTCTTCTGAGGTCGCTTTGTTGAGGTCACATGATCACATGCCCACTGGCATCTCCAAGATGCTTAAGGGCATGAATGACTCTTAAAACTTCGCTCCTCAGGATTAGGACTTCTGAGAATTGTGACGACATATTTGTGGCCTCCACTGGACAATAAAGTATCTCCAGGGCATTGTCCTAAAATGCCATTCCTCTCAGGCCAAGCTGTGAAGGGGTTTATCTCAGAGGTCTGTTGGTGTGTGTTCACCTGTCTAATCAAGCTGACGCCATTAAGATGTGGAGAAATCAATGAATAATTTAAGAGAATTGGAGTGTCTCAAGCACCACCTGCTTGGAATGAAAAGGACAGAGAATGACTCCAAATGAAAAGAAGTCCCTGGGACCCCAGCTTCTATTGACAGGAAGCTCAACGAGAAAGTAACTCAACTATGCAAACAAGGGCCACTTCCTGGGGAAGAATGAGTCAAAGCAGGTGGCTTGTGCTCACTTTATCGGGGGCTCTGGTAGGAGAATAAAGTCAGGTGATCCAGTCTAACCTCGTGATCAGTTGGAACTTCAGGTAAATTGACCCAAAATATTTTTTTAAGAGAGTCTATCTCTATAGAATGTCCTGAAGAAAGGCTTACTTATAGTAAATAAATTCAGACTCAAAGAGGCATGACTTTTTGAAGATTGTCACATTAGCTACATCTCCTTGCACTGTAAAATGGAGATGCTTTATTACTTAAAAGCTCCTTGCTGCAGGAGATAATAACCCATAAAAGTTCATGTTGAACTTTCATCTATTCTTCTGGGACAGACAGTGAGTATCTGACAAGAGAAGCAAGTGACTATGGTGTCAGGTAGCGTGTCTCAGATCCTCTCTGTTTCGCCTGGGTCTCTTCTTTTTTTTTTTTTTTTAAGTTTTTATTTAGGGGCACCTGGGTGGCTCAGTTGGTTGAGCATCTGACTTCAGCTCATGAGTTTGAGCGCCTGTGGGGCTCTGTGCTGACAGCTCAGAGCCTGGAGCTTGCTTTGGAGTCTGTGTCTCCCTCTCTCTCTGCCCCTCCCCTGCTTGCCCTCTGTCCGTCTCTCCTTCTCTCTTAAATAAACATTAGACAATTTTTAAAAAATTAAAAAAATAAAGTTTTTATTTAAATAAAACTTTAAAAAATAAATGGTAGGTAACAGCAGTGTAATATTAGTTTCTGGTGTACCATATAATGATTCAACAATCCCATACATTAGCCCATCCCCCACACCACCTCCCCTCTGGTGACCACCTGTTTGTTCTCTATTGTTAAGAATTGTTTCTTGGTTTGCCTCTCTCTTTCTTTGTCCTGAGGCTCTTGGCTTCTTGAATGCCTGTATTCTGAAAATGATTACTAAAACTTGATACCAGAAGTATTTGTTAGGTTCACCAAAAGAAAGTACCGGAAACTAGTGGCTTAAATAGTAGACATTCATTGACTCACAGGTGTAGAGGTTACAAATCCAAGATTGAGGGGCAGACAAGTTTTGTTGCTTGTGGGGGCAACTGGGAAAATCTTATGTGCCTTTCTCCTAGCTTCTGGTGCTTTCCTGGAAGCCTTTGACCTCCCATGCCTTGTAGATGCATTACCCTGATCCCTTTCTTCATGTTCACATGGCTTTCTCCTGTGTGTATGCCTGACTCCAAATTTCCCCTATTTATAAAGACTATTGTACTGGATTAGGGGCACACCACATTGATGTATGACCACATATTAAGGAATTACATCCATAATCATCCTACTTCCAAATAAGATCTCTGTTTTGTATGATACTATTTGACAATCTAATATGTATTTTAGCTCATTTCCTAGGAAAAGGGAAAATTTTCAGCTCATTTATAATTGAAGAAAAAAAAAAGATGCCTCAGTGAGCACAACTGAGAGTCTAGAGGGTGGAGCTATTAGTCCTAAAGAAACAGAGCTGTTCAGAAAGTGGTAGCATGTACCCATCTAGATTTCAGATCTGTTATATGCTAGCAAATACTGTTCCTCCTATTTTCTCCCTTTTGAACAGGAGAGTCCACTGTAGTTATTCCTCTCTCACCATTTAATACTGGAAGTATGGGGTGGGGACATATGACCCTTCTTAATTCACACGTCCTTCATATCAAGAGGAAGCTATACTTGGTGAACCACACCTGATGAACTACACTTGGGAATTTCATCTGCACCTGGTCTTGTTTTAAATGAAAAGCTAACCTTTGAGCTGATACCATAATGAGATGAAACTATGAGTCCTTGCAGGCCAGAGGTGAGTGCATTTTGCACAGGAGAACAATTAGGAGTTTGGGGGCCCTGGGGACAACTGCGGCAGATTTTGTTTTCCAAAGATGGACATAACAATGTAACCCATCCCACATGCTTATTTACAATGTTACTTTGCTATTTCCTCAACCTTTGAACCTGGGTGGGACACTAGACCTCCCTTGAAATTCCAAGTATCGTATTTCAGTAGCATCCAATGGAGAGACCCTTTGCCAGTTTCAGCCACAGCCCTCAACTGGCTGGCAGGTTCTGCATAAGGCATCATGTGTTCTTAGAATCTCCCACTTGAAGCTCAGCTTTGTCACTGTGAGAAGCACAATCCAGATGGAGAGGCTGTGTCCAGGTGTTCCAGTTTAACAGCCCTAGCTGACAGCCAGTATCCAATAACCACCATCTTGGATGAGACTTCAGATGACTGTAGCCTCCAGCCAACACCTGACTGCAGCCATATGAGACATTCCAAGCAAGGAATCTGCTGCAGATTTTGGTCAACCTTCCGAAATGAGGGACACGGTAATAATTGTTATCCTGTGCTCTCTGTTTTGTAGTAACATAGGACTAAAGAGCTGCTTTCTCTTCCTCTAAATTCCCTCCTATTTAATATTGAGTGTAGATTCATTTAATATATTTTTGAGCATAGTTTTTAAGTTTTAATATTTTAAGAATTTTTGTAAATGTGTCTGAGGAATATTCATCTGTAATGTAATTTTTAGTGTTTTTTGCCAAGATTTATGCTCTTTCCCCCTCCTCCTTTATTTTCCCTAAAAATATTTGCATAAGATTATTATTTACTTTTTGACTACTGGATAGGATTTAACAGTGAAGGTCCCTGGGCTTGGAGAATTCTTTGTAGCAAAGATTCTGATTCTGCAATTTATTCGATAGCTATAAGACTAAACAGATTTTGCTTTATCTTGTATCAATTTTGGTCAATTTTATTTTAGCATATTTTGTTCACGATCTTACTTACCCAATGTGCCTTTAAAATCTCTAGGATCTCTGTATTCATAAACTCCCTTTAATTCTTGATGTTGGTGATTTGTGCCATCTCCTTTTCCCTTCTCCCCTCATCTCCATCCCCTTCTCTTGTCTCTCCTTAACTTTGTCTCTTGTTAATCAAATGTCTCCAAATCAAAGTTAGGAGTTTGTCAGTCTACTTGATCATTTCAACAAACCAGACTCCGGGTTTGTTAAATTTTGATGACTGTCCTTTTTTGTATTTTTGATGCCTATATTATCTGGCTATTTCCTTTCTCTTACTTCGCTTAGCCTTACTTACTGTGGGTTCACTCTTCTTTTTTCACTTTCTCTACAAAATATGAACACAGGTCACGGGTTTTAGACATACCTTCTCATGTAAGGAGATAAAGCTATGTTTCCTTCTATGCACTATTTTAGCCGCATTACAGACATTTTTATATTGTGTTTTTGTTATTCTGTTAGAAATATTTTAATTATTGGGTTTTTTTTTATTTATGACCTATTTACAATGTGTTTAATTAAAAAAGATATTTGGAGTCGTCCTAGTTTATTTTGGTCAAATTATTGTTTGGTTTTCACTGTGGTCAGAGAATATATTCTCTATATTTCAATCTTTTTAAATGTACTGGCATTTTTTTCCTGGCCCAGTAAAAGGTCTGTCTTGACAAGCAAGCAATTGACAATAATGCGCATTTTGCTGTTGTGTCTTCTACATGTATCAGTTAGAGCAAGAAGACTGATAGTGTTATCCAAATGATTTTTTTGTGGCTGTTGATTATTTCAACAATGCTTAGAGAATGGTGTTATAATCTCTTCCTCTCAGGGTGGATTGCTTATTCCACCCTTTAAAATTATCAGCTTTGTTTCATATATTTCTGGGGTCTGGTATTAGGCACACACTCATTTGTAATTGATGTGTCCTGCTGATGAATTGCCCCTTTTAAGAAGAGTTCATTCTGCACAAGATGGGGCCATGTTGAGGGTGTAGATGAAGGGAGGTGTGGAGAATTGAGGCCAGGAATGCTCCTGTTCCAAACTAGGTTTTTGAAATGTTTTAGCATCACACATACTTCTGGGTTTTGCTGAGACAAATCATACCATGAACAGAACTTTTCCACAATGTGCTTTATGCTTCCATTTAATAATATTCATTGAGTATCTGTTATGTATCAGATAATATACAAGCAATGTGGATGCAGCAGCGAACAAAATACTATCCTTGAAAAACTTAAAACATCACAATTTATTTATCAATCGTCTAACAATGAATAGGTGGTACATGAAAGCTTTTATTAATACCTTATGTAGATATTCATACACGTGTGCAGTTATCCCTTTTACAATCTAGGAATTAGGATCACCGACCCCTACACAGTTGAAAATCTGCATATAACTTTGCCTCCCCCAAAACTTAACTACTAGTAGGTTCCAGTTGACCAGAAGCCTGCCAATAATATAAATAGTTCATTAACACATATTTTGTTTTTTATATGTATTATATGCACTACTTTTACAATAAAGTAAGCTGGAGAAAAAATGTTATTTAAAAGTCATCAGGAAGAGAAAATACTCTTAGAGTACTGTATTGTATTTATTGAAAAAAAATCCATGTATAATGGAACTTGTAAGGCTCAGACCAGTACTTTTCAAGGACCAACTATGTATTTATGTATACAAACATACACATACGTGTATTTATATATATATATAAACACACCCACATGCGCATACACATATATATACATAAACACATACATATATACACAAATATATGCATACATATATAAACACATACATACATGTATACACACATGTAGTTTACTGAATATACTGCTCATTAATTTCTTTCCTCCTCCTTGTGTACCTTGAGTTCTGATTGACTTACTGTCTAATTAGAGTCCTCTGAATGTTTTTTTTCAAATAGGTGTTATGAATTATATTTTAAATGTAAATGATATATATTAATAGGTCATCCAGCCTGGACTCCCCAGCCTGAAACGATGGTAAACTTAGAAAAGTCATAGTTTATCTAAGTGAGTTGAACGACTTTGAGAAGTCAGGGTTCCCTCCTTGGTGCCTCTTCTCCAGACCGTTCAAATCAGCTTCACTCCTTCAAGTGTCTGCTCTGGGTCCAGCATAGGAGCCCTCGGAGCCCAGATGCAAAGAGGCCTCCAAGCTAATGTGCAATACTTAGTGGGGACGAGAACCAAGTGGGAATAAAGACTGCTGGGACAGGGTCACACGTGACAGGGGTGAGTGCAGTTTAATGTTCCAGCCTCTTGGTGCCCAACGCAACCTTCTTTCCTCTAACAGCTAAAATGTAATTTGGAGATCAATTCAGTCTATGACTTGTTACACTTGGCATTGTTTTTCACTTCCCCCCATTAGAACACATAGGACAGACTGGATCTATTTTATTCAACTAGGTCCCACCAATCAATCTCAAATCTGTTGTGACTCACAGATAAGAAACTTGAACTCTTAGCTCTATCTACTAACTGTATTCGATTATATGTTTTATCTAAATCAGCTTTATCTGCTGTAATGATAAAGTTAGCTTCAAAAAAGTATCTGGACATATCCTAAGGCAGTGTTTAAACTAGAAAAAGAGATCACCTGATTTTCAGGATTATAATACTGTTAAGATTCTATCCTCTTATTCTGAAGACCTAGGAGAGAGTTTGGATTCAGGAAAATTTAAAATTTCATGCAATTAGAATTCCACTCCATTATTAATGTCAGAGGAAGATAGGACATATTTTCTAAGAATATATTATCCACAAATCAGTTTTGTTCCACTGTCGAATATATAAAAATAAGAGTGATTTTTGAAAAGAAGGTGTCTGCAATAAGAAACAGCAACGAGTGGGGCCTCGCCTGCCCGGGCACCTGATAGCCATCAGGGTGATGGCTTGTTGTGAGGCTCACATGGACCACGGTCTATGAAATAGCATCGAGGGCAGTGGGCAGCCAGAGTGGATAGTGAAAAAAGCCATCCTTTTCCATTCCTTTCTCACTTATCTAGAGAATTCATTCTCTGGTCATTCATGAATGCCTCTTCGTCTTTTCAGATTGGAAAACATTATTCATAAGGTGATTAAATGGACATATGAACAAGTAATGTCCATAGCCAATTCTGTGCTGTCTATAACCTGAGGTTTAATAAAATTATAATAATTAGATACTTTAGGGTATTGACATTGCAGTGATCTTTGATAGTTATTCACTAGCGAGTTCTCATTTAATTCTTACAAATCAGGGTCTGTGCAAGCTGGTTCTTGGAGACACACAGAACTCACAGGTTGGTAGATCACTAGAATTACTATTGAGTTGGTATTTAAGAATATTTCCCTGTGCCACATACATCCATAACCTCTCTCACTTTTTAAAAAATATTTCAGACACATGCTATATTAATGAGTTATTAATAGTTTTTCCCAATGAAAAGTCAGACCTTTAGGAGATTTTATGGGACTTCTCACAAATGTGAGGCCAGAATTTTGAGAGGTGTGTGTGAGCACTTTCTCCAACTCTCCTTGCTTCTTCCTCACACAGAGGGTGTCTATGAGTTTAAGGGTTGCACTGAAGGGAGAAAATATTGCCAAAGGCCCCCCACACACACACACATGTTTTCCTTATTTGGGTCTACAGTAGCAGGTATGGGGAGAAGATTGCCCCAGTAATGCGTGTAGTGGTTTTTCTAGAAACAATGATAGAACCACCATTATTGGCCATGTAGTTCTCTTTCTTCTGAGCCTAGTCATCAGCCCCATAGCTCCCTGCTCTGGAGAAGATGAAGATGTAGGGTGTGTGCCTTGTTTTGCCATGTTCTGGGGACAACACTGACTAAAGTGTCTGTCAGTTCTACCCTCCCTGCTCAGCATCCTGTTGGGGTGTAGGAACTCGACATCTACCACAGAACACAACAGAGCCTCAACCTCCAATCTTTGCTCTGAGCTTATGGAACCATGAAGCTCATTCTGTGAAGTGAGTCCTGATGGGTAAACACTCTTATAAATTATCCATGAGAGACCCCAGTTGGTGGATGGATCTCTTCTTATCTCTCATGCATTTGTTTATGTTAACAGTGCAGAAACAGAAGACCCTATAATCAGAGAACATGTTGGTTGTACATAGATGAGCTCACAAGTTGGCATACAACCTTTCTTGAACTCTGTTATTTCTTATTTATTGGTCTTTCTGAAGTTTCTTTCTCTCTCAAATTAAAGAAAAAATATCAAGAGATAGGGAAAGAAGGAAGGAGGGAGAGAAGGAGGAAGGAAAGGAGGGAGAGAGGGAGAGAAGCTGAGAGAGAGAAAAGGGAGCACTAGTGGTACGTATCAGACTTTTTGGTCACATATTTTGGTGTCCAAGGGTGATTGATAAATATTTTTAAGTGACTTCAGGAGGCCCCGTGACTCTTTGAGCTGCTGATCTCAGTTTTTACATGAGTAGGCTTATTGGGAGTGATGCTGGCATCACTGCTGGTTTGGGCAGATGGACGGATGCTGAGAGAGAGAGAGAGAGAGAGAGAGAGAGAGAGAGAGAGAGAAATAATATATAGATAGATAAATGATGATAGATAGTAGATGATAGATGATAGATAGTAGATTGGGGAGGGGGGCAGGACTACCCCTAATGTATAGCTGGATAAATGACCTGATATGATATCAAGGACATAAAGCTTATACACTGTCTTCTTTACAATTCCCCTCCTCACTGACATTGAAGTCTATTTAGGAAGGGACAAAAGTCTCATTTTCTCATTACACGTTGGTGACAAAACAATAACAGCAACACTGACTTAAAATTACTATAGTAGAAAAACAATAAAATTTAAATGTGTTAGATACCATGTCTGTTTTTTTAAGTTTATTTATTTATTCTGAGAGAGGGGGAGAGAGAGAGAGAGAGAGACAGAGAGAGAAATTATGAGTGGGGGGAGGGACAGAAAGAGAGGGAGAGAGACCAAGAGAGTGAATCCCAAGAAGGCGCCTCAGTGCTGAGCCTAACTCAGGGCTTGAACCCATGAACCATGAGCTCATGACCTGAGCCAAAGTGGGATGTTTCACTGACTGAGCCACGCAGCCTCCCCTAGATACTGTGCTTTTTAATTTATATTTAACTTAAAGCTTACAACTACCCTTCAAGAGTGTTTATCATTTCCATTTTAAAGGCAAAGAAATAAGTACTGAGAAAAGTCAAGTCCACTGCACACACCTAGAAAGTGGACGGACACATGTTTGTCTTACTCCATCATTCTTTTGATTTTATTGGACATCGTGCTCTTATGTGAAGGCACAGAAATATGTGTATTTTTTGCAGAAGGAAAAAAAAAAGCACACACATCATTTGGTATACTGTTTGGTTTTTTGTTGTTTTTGTTTTTGATTTTGTTTTTGTTTTTACTTGACCTACTTGTCTAAAAAGTTTCCTCTGATTATATCAGAATCCTAAATTTGTGGACTATGGAGCTGTCAAGCTGAGTTAGCTAAATTATTCTACGTAATCCCAACAAAATCATCTTTCTGAGACCATTCAAGACAGTGAGGACACATGGGAGAGAGAAAAGTACACATGGGAAAGAAGTTCGGGAAGCAGAGACAAGCGTCTCAGTTCTGCCACCAATCAGCCTTTCCTTCTCCTCTCCTTTGCTTATTGAAATAAAGGCATTTGAACCCTTTGTTAAACCCATAGATTTCCGCTTATAAGCTGCATGCAAGCACAAGGGGCTTCAGTCCAGCTCTCACTGCTCCCACTAGTGCTGGGAGGGCTTTGTGTGCCTCCTCCTTCTGACCTCCAGCAGGGGGGCCTTGGAACCTCCAGCCTGATTCTCCCCATCTGCAGTCTCTGTCTGAGCCAGCACAGCTGGGCTCTGGCAGTCCGGCTTATTGCCAGTCATCTCCAACTCGCCAGATCTTCAGAAGGGCAGCTGGGACACCAGAACTTCCCTGGGAATTTCCTGGCCGCCAGTTCAGACACTGTATCCTTGTTTGCTGAGCTAGAACTAGTGAGGATTGGCAAAGATAAATTAGCAACCAATCCGGGAGGATTGCAGGTTTCATCCAAACATTTGCCCAACGCTGATTCCAAGTAGCATTCAACTTTGTCTCTAACGAACTAACAGATGTGGGCATTATCAGAGAGAGTTGATATGGTATTATTCAGAGAGCTGGGTTGGCTGAGTTTTCTCTCTAAATGATGTTTTGGAGCAACAATAGAAAATATCATCCTATTTTGACAATTGCCTTGAGAGAGCATTGAACTAACTTTCCTTCCTTCCTTCCTTCCTTCCTCCCTCCCTCCATTCCTCCCTCCCTCCCTACTTCCTTCTTTCCTTCCTTCCCTCCCTCCTTCCGTCCCTCCCTCCTCCTTCCTTCCATCCATCCCTCCTTTCTTCCATCCTTCCATCCTTCCTTTCTTTTTCTCTTTCCTTTCTTTCTTTCTGTCTCTCCCTTTTCCTTGGTTCATCTCTTAAGGCCAGATGGTTTTCTAGCTATGATTTCCTACAACATACCTGGAAACTACCAAGTGAAATATGATGTTCTGCCATTTCTAGCTGGTGGCTTTGGGAAAGGCATCTCCATTCCTGGGATGAGATCCACTGCCCAGGGCTGACCAACCACAGCTACGAATCCTGGCTCTGCGGGAAGAGCTGGATAGCAAATCCCCCTCTATCAGTGGGTGCCAAGATCACATACATTTGTAATTCTTATTATTCTTTCTATTACTATCTACTTAGGGCAAGAGAGGGAGATGCTTTTTCAATATCTCTGCCCCATGTTGAGAGTGATCAAGGTCTAGGATTAGAGTGGCAATTTAACTTGGAAATTTAATGGATGCAGTTGTAGAAAATTGAACAGCAAGGATGAAAGAACATATGAGCTTGAAGTCACCTTCTTTGGGTCGTAATTAATTCGATTTTAGAGGCATTAGAGGCACTTTAAAGGTGTCTTGGATTTCTTATTTCTTTTGATATTTTTTATGCCAGATAAGGGCAGATGCTTAGAATATTCTTGATATTTGACATGAAAGAAAGAGAAGTTCAGGATGCTGAATTTTGAAGAGTGGAACTCCGTAGGAGGAAAGCCTTCAAAGAGAATAGTGATATATTATCAGTGAGGTAAAAGCTCCAGATAGAGTTGACCATATTATGCAGAACACAAGATTTCCCATTTATTTGTATGACGTATTTTACCTTGACGTGATTCTTTGTGAAAACAAATAATTTGGGATCTTCTACTTTATTGCTCATTCTTTGAGCAGAAATAATTAAACTGAATAACTCCTACCACTTGCTGAGTAAACTGTTTACATAAATATTTCAACTCCAGATCTGACAGATATGCACCACTTCCTAGGACAGATGAAAAACTCAGCTTAGCCATATATTTGCTTTACCAACTAGGAAGAGTTACACAAAGCAATTGCATTTTGGACTCTCAAGTCCAAATGAAATTATCTTATTTTCCAGATGGAAATACATTCTTCTTTTTATTATAGAACATATTTAAATTGATTAAAATATACAAAGATTGAAAAGCTGTAATGTGGTGGATAGATTTAGTGTAAAAGACACAGGGTCAGATTATCTTCAAAAGTATTTATTCTTTCTGTATGTTATCTTCACATTTGAAAGATATTCCGATCCTGATGTTCTTGGCCATTGTTTCTTTTCCCCTCTGCAGGACTTCTGAAGTGAAGCTCTGTTGACTTCTGCCATTGAAATTTAGCATAAAAATAATTTGCCAATCTGATGCTCTGCTTTTGATTTATTTTGATCTTTTTTACTTTATGCATCCCTTTCTGCCTCTGGTGCCTAGATTTTTTTTTTTTTTAAATGGGAATTCAGGGGCACCTGGGTGGCTCAGTTGGTTAAGTGTTCAACCTCAGCTCAGGTCATGATATCACGGTTCAGGGGTTTGAGCCCCACATCAGGCTCTGTGCTGACAGCTCAGAGCCTGGGGCCTGTTTCAGATTCTGTGTTTCCCTCTCTCTCTGCTCCTTCCCTGCTCATCCTCTCTCTCTCTTAAAAATAAATAAACATTAAATAGAAATGCAGTATCTTCCTCTGGATAAACAATGGAACTAAGAATTTTACATTAAAATTTTCTAGAGTAAGGTGCACACTTTCATTTTTTGCTGTCAAAACTGTTAATTTGAGGAGTGTGTGTGTGTGTGTGTTTAGTTATATTATCATTTTTATGTAGGTCATAGATCTCTTTTATCTTATTCTCATTTTTTGTGTAATAACTTACATTTATGAGATTCTGACTACATGTCAAGCATTTTACATAAAAGGTAGTAAGTTTATCATTTTTCTCACTTCACAGATGAAGCTCTAAAACACAGAGACTTAGGTAATTTGTTCCAGGATGCTTGGCTGATAAGTAGCGGATGTGTGGTTTGATCCCAAGCAGTCTGACACTTAACGACCATGTGGCATTAGGCACTTTATCATTCCGCCTCTTGCTATCTTTATTATACCTTGCTTTAATTATTTTCTTCAACCTGTACCTCTCTCCTTGATGGATGTGAGTTGGGTTTATTTTTTTTAAGTTTTTTAAATTAAGTTTTTAAATTCTATTTAAATCCAAGTTAGTTAACATATAGTGCAATAATGGTTTTGAGAGTAGAATTTAGTGATTCATCAACTACCTACAAGACCCAGCACTCATTCCAGGTGCCCCCCTCAAGGCCCATCATCCATTTAACCCAACCCCCCACCCAACACCCTTTCAGCAACCCTCAGTTTGTTGAGTTGGGTTTATTTTTAATCCATTGCTTCTAATGTGGCTTTCAACTCGATGTTTGTTTTACTTTTCCCTTTAGTTTCCTGATCTCTGCCACCCAAAATCGCCTATCTCTCTCTTATTTTACCTATTACTTGATTTTCTTTCCTCAAATAAATGATCTTCCCCTTGCCATCCTTGAGGCCATACAAAACACTTCACATGAATTCTTCTACTTTTTAATTCCCTTCTGATACATGGTAGCTGCCTTGTATTCATTTCCTTTACTCTTTTTATTTCTCCATTTTTTACATGCAAAAGTTCTATGCTGTAACTTAATACGTTAACTTGATAGTTTATTTCTTATTTTAAGAGGCATTTCTATTCACATCAACTCTTTTTTGAAGAATGCTATGGTGAGTAAAGTGGGAACAACCCCTAACTTAAATAAGTCCATATACTTTAATATTGTTCATGAAACATTGCCTTTTGTATGCCTCAGGACTGCACCTACTATCTAGCATTTTTCTGCTGTTCTCGATGAAGACCCTTAAGTTTCAGGATCTCAATATGAACCCAAACTAGTTGTCTTTTAATGATATATTCTTTCCACCTAGCCAGACTATCATATACATCTTTCCTGTTCTCTCTGTGTATTCCTAGGATATTCTAGAATAATAAGCCTGCATGTTCACTCTACAGATGGCAATGCCAGTTATGACATAGCTTGGAAATGCAGAAAGAAGTTACAGAAAACAACAAAGCCAGCCAGCGATCCTGTAGTGGACTTGAAAAGTGGCATCCACAATGCATACATAGAAAGGCAATTTTTGGAAGGAGAAATATGTTAGAAGGGGTTTGGAGGGATAGACATTAATATGCTATAAATCTTTCTGAACCCCATATGGCTAGAAGTGAGTTAGGTATGCGAAATTCAGTTGAGCTAACAGAAGCAAGAAAATAGTTGAGCACTCACCATTTACTAGGCTTAGGAAGTACTTAACTGTGGAATGAGGGGGTGGATTGCCACGGTAGGTGTAAAGAAAGAGTCTTGAAAAAGTGTATCTCAGGTTACCAAAATGATATATGTATATTTTTTTGGCTTCACCTTCTCACCTAGGTCGAATCCAAAAGGTTCTGTAGTCCTGTGTGCCCAGAGCGACTCTGTTATTCTACTTGAGTGTTCATGTTACCAACAGTAGATTAGTTATTTGCAATAATAGGTGATCACTTATGAAAAGGAGACAGGTGGTGTCTATGTTAGTGAAGAGGAGAAGAGGCGGAGGGGCACACAGTAATCATGGGTTATTAAATATTCTCATTGTTAGAGATTCCTGCAGTCGGTGCACATTTAGAAACAATTAAAATAAAACGATTGTCACCTTGGAGTCCCAGTGGCCTGTCATTGCAGCTGGCTATTGTAGCATCAAATGGAGCCTCTAACAGCTGCTTCTCAGGAGCTGTAAAAGAAAAAAGGCACACACTAGACACTCTTTATGACTTTTCAATGACAATTCAGGGTTTTTCAATTACTGGTAATATTTTTTTACTCAAATATGTAAATATTTGCAAATGACACCCTATGAATATACCTTATTTTTGCTGTAGAATCATAATAAATGCAATTTTAAAAAGAATATTCCATTTGGTATTTTTGCATAAAAAGTACTCCGGGGTAAAGGGCTATAACAGTCCTTTGTTCCCTGATTTTTTTCTTCCTTGATGCTGTTAATTCTTAGTTTTTATTGAGAGTCTGTTTTCTTATAGCACATAATTAGCATGTTTAAAACACTTTGCACCTTTTTAAATGTTGGAATAAAGTAGGTAAATAGATATAGGTTGAGGAGCACAGGTGTTTTTCTGATTCAATTAGTGCTTCTTTATTCTAAACTCTTCCTTGACTTACAGTCTCTTTCTTAATTCAAAAGATGAAAATAAACAAGTCATTTGGCTATTAGAGCAACCCATGGAGGGCTCATTAACTGGGTTCTAATTGGGTTCTTTCCAAAACCTGTCACTCAGGACTGAAGGTGAATCTGACGCCAGTAGCAAATGAGTGCACAGAGGGCTGCTGTGAAGTGGAATGACGGAAAGCACTTCAGAGAAATGGGGGAACAAAATGAATTTAGGACAAATGAAATGCACTTTTAATATAGGAAAGAGATAGGAGGTAAACTAAAGAGAGGCCTTGGAAAGCTAGTGTTTAGAAAGACTGATTTAGATAGACTCCTCTGAGCTTTTCTTTTCTTTTCCTTATTGGAAAAAGGCAATTGTCTAAACAAGCAATGCTTCACCATCACACCATCACACAAACACCTAGAATCCTTGTGCTTGCCTGTGTCCTTACATGTGGTGGGCTGAACCTTGAGTGGTTGATTTATCTCCTTCCCCATGACATGTGGCCTTTTTGGAAGCAAGGTTTGTTTCTCCTGTAACTACCTTGGCCAGTATTTGGCCCAAAGGAAGTCCTTGATTGGTGTTGATTGGATCAATCAACCAATTGATCAGCTGGTGTATGTGGGAATGCATCACATGACCTTTGCCTGGGCATAGTCCATCCTTTACTTTGGCACTCCTTTGATCTGCCCCTCCACTTTACTAAATCTCATTAACATTTCAATACACAATCCAAAGCTTCTTCCAACTTTCTACCACCCAGATAGACCTAATTTCTCATTCTCACCTCCTCAAAGCATGCAAGCAATGTCCAGTATGTGTCTCTATATGATACTAATTGTGGTGTAATATAATGACATGTTAATGTGTGTATTCCTCAAGTGGATCATGGGATAGTTGGAATATGGACTGAGAGTTAATCATCTTTAGGAGCTTCTCTGTATTTTCTCTAGCACTTAGAACAGAGCGTGGCACATAAGTGGCACTAAATAGGTACTCACTAAGTGATCCTTGGTGAGGAAGGACATGAAGTGTTTGAGTCAATTTGCCACAGAATCTCCTAAATCTAGTCTTGATTCCCTCTTAAGATGGCTTTATTAATTTCTGCTGGGTTAGCTTTCTAGCCCCAGAACCAACAAGAATGAAAACACTTCCGGATAGATTAGCATAGTAAATCAAGAGGATGAAGCCACAAAACTATGATAAAAGATAAAGGTATGATAAGAATGATAAAAGTAAGAAAAATATCTCTCAGGTCAAGAAGCATAAAAGAGGCCCTCCTGGCTGGATGGACGCTGAAGCATCCAACAGGCAGCTCTGGGACAGCAAACGGGGACACGGCTCAGCGTTCAGTGGCCCTGGTGTCAGACACCGAAGCCCCCACTGTGATCAGGACTAGGGTGGAAAAGAGGTGGGGAGTAATGAGTATATGAAAAACAAGGGGCGCCTGGGTGGTTCAGTCGGTTAAGCCTCCGACTTCGGCTCAGGTCAGATCTCACGTTTGTGGGTTCGAGCCCCATGTCGGGCTCTGTGCTGACAGCTAGCTCAGAGCCTGGAGCCTGCTTCCAGTTCTCTGTCTCCTTCTCTCTCTGCCCCTCCCCCTCTCATGCTCTGTCTCTCTCTGTATCAAAAATAAATAAAACATTAAAAAAATTAAAAAAAAGAAAAACAAAATAGCTAATTATAAGATAATTCCATATTAGTTATATAGAACTCTTATATTATTAACATATTATATTGGACATGTAGAACAATATGTGAATAAATTAGATGTCACACTTCTTTATGTAAGCTGTGAAAATGACAGTATACATTTTATCTTTTCCAGAAGATGGGAATAAGATCTAGGTCATGATATGACCTTTTGGGTGTTAAGAAGAGTTAGAGTCACTCAAGTAATAAAAATTCAAAGCACAGCTTCCAGGCCAGTGGAGGAAATAATAAGATGAGCCAAAACTCACCTCACCAAAACCAACAGTCTGTTTGAAAGAGGGTATAAAATGCTACATTAGGAACACCAACAGAGTGATCTTCTCCCTTGCTCTATTTTCTACCCCTGATCCATCCCACCAGCATTCTTGACTGCCCAGACCCCGTCAATGAAGGAGGAATTCCTGTCCTCTATAGGACAGACAGCTAAATACACGGCAGTTGACATGGGACAGATGACATTGAGAGTGGTTTCTTAGTCACAGGGACTCATGGCCTCTGGAAGGGGGATGCCACACACAGAGGGCTGCGCTCAGATCTGCAGGAGACCAGCTTTGTAGTGCAGTGACAGGAGGCAGGAGGAATGCCTGGTCCCTGCAGCAGGATGGGATCGATTTTTTGAATAATTTCTCACACTGGCAGGGAGGTAAAACCCATTAGCTTGAGGCTTGGAGTGGGTGCAACTGATCCAGTCTACAGTATGGGGAGCTTTGCCTGTAGAGTGGGGAGCACATCTGGAGCGAGCAGGAGGACTCCCGGCTAGACCTTGGGGCCCCGTGAGGCTCAAAGATGTCAAGCAGCACATGGAACTTCATTCAGACCTTACAGGACAAGGACCCATTTCTGTCCACAATTTCCCAGCTCTAGCCCCTGATCTAGTCAGCGGCTGATGTCACTTGGTGTTGCTTTTTCTTCCCCTCTTTCCCCATCAGGGACACCTCTGTCCCTTAGGAGTATGACTGGTAGTTGTAAATCATAGTGCTTCTCATGTTAAAATTACAGTGAGGAAGAATTTACAAAAATGAATACTTCAATGCAACAAAGAGGGAGGAACAAAGGATTCGTGAAAAGGAGGAGAAAAATAAGATGCAAAAAACTGGGAAGGAGATATTTATTACAATTTAGCATAAGTGACCTGGTTACCTAGGAAAAAACTGAAAAACAATCACCACCAATGTAAGGACAACTGGAACAATAGAAATTGATTTGCAAGTTTTTACTATGGGCGAAACAGAAGACAACTACTTCTCGTCGAATGCTGGGGATAATTTATAATAGATACCGAGTGACATAAAATGCTGTTTGTACAGGTGCAGTTATAGAAATATATACTCTGGGGGGCGACTGAGTGGCTCAGTCAGTTAAACGCCCAACTTCAGCTCAGGTCATGACCTCACCAGTCGTGAGTTCCAGCCCCACATCTGTTCCAGCGCCTCTGCTTGCTTTGGATCCTCTGTGCCCTCCCCTCTCAATGCCTCTCCCCCCTTGCTCTCTGTGTCTCTCAAAATAAATAAGTTAACTTTAAGAAATATATATTGTTTCAAACAACCTTTCCCAATAGCAATCTTTCTAGAATGGAATCCATACTTCTTAGGACCATGTTATGTGTTAGACCCTGTGCTTTGAACTTTAGGTGTATAATTTTACCTAATCCTCACCACAGTGCTGGTGAACTACATAATATTTTTGAAATTTATAGTTGAATTAATAGAGGCATATAAATGTTAAGCCAAATTCCCAAGATAAGAGACCTGGACAAGTTGAAAGCAGGATTCAAATCCAGGCCTACTTGGCTCTTAAAAGCATAGGGTTTTACATTAAATAATAACCAGGGAAGTCATTTCTATTCAGAATTTAAGTAATGGCTTCCAGACATGCCACTCTCGTAATAGTATCTCGGCATGTACAATTAGAGCTTAAAAATTCATAGAAATGAGTTGTTAAATCCTTTTTATTATTTTGCATACAAGGGACCACAAGTGAGCAAGTTTAAAATATCAGTGTGACCCACATGATGGAAGTTTGAAGTTTGTGCATGCACACACACCAGAATTACAATCATTAAAGTGATATCCCTGTGCTTTTATCACCAATTTGTTAACAGAATGTAAGTAACAGAGACCAGATAGATCTGGTGAGTATCACAGGCCAGCCTTTCTCTTCGGAGTTTGGTTGGGGAGTAGAGAAAGGTAAGGCAAAGATTCTCTTCCAAATGCTTAAATTCTTTCCAATGCTTGAACAGGTTACTTATTGAAGTTTTAAATGGTATCATCCAAGGCTAAAGCAGTTTAATTGAATGGAATGATGGCAAGGTGGGAATGAATTATACTTTGCTTAATATGACATCCCCCTTGGCGTATCTACTTCCTAAAGCGGCATTTTAGTAAACCAGGTGCAGCAGCGCCAAGCCAGAAGTGCCATCCTGCATTGTGGGGAAGGCAACGGAATCTTCAATTTGTAGCAACAAGACATGCTAGGAAACTACTGAAATAAAAAATACAGCAATATTTTGTGCTGTTATAAACCAAAATTTCTCTGCTTCCAGGACACCTCCAGGGCTGAACCTTCCAATTTTGTTGATACTGGGAAAGCACTCTCTGTAAATGACCACTAAATATTATTCTAAAAATGAATGCCATTAGCGATCTGGTCTAGTTAAAAGCCTCCTGAATATCAATTTCCTTGAAGAACGAGATGAATGTTTAGCTACCTTCTGAAAGATGGCAAATGATTTGTTGTTTAGCAAAACTCAACAATCAGACTTCTTGTGGGAAATAAGGTGGCCAAGAGTTAGATTTGGGGGAGGGGCACGGTATGGGAATGGGGATAAAATTAGAGCTTTATTTCTTTGGTCCAAGGAAACTTTGAGTCTATGTGCGTTGTTCTTGCTTCCACTTTTTCCCCTGCACTCTTCCTCTCCTGGCCTGGGCCCTCATTAACTCCTCAAGATGGGAGCTCTGTGTGACACAGGCAGGAAGCAGGGTTTGGGGATAATTCTGAAGTATTTTTCAAGAGACAGTATGATAAAAAAGACTTGCGTATTTTTTGTCTGGGTTGAATGTCTCAGTTACCCATGAAGAAAAAGTGGTAAAAATCAGAAATAAGATGTGTGTCACTGACTGGAACTTTCACGGTGTCTTGTCTCCTGGGGAACTAAGTATGGTGAGAGAATTGTGTGCAGAATGAAGAGAAATGGCATCTACAATGACCTTGAAGTCAGCCTCCGACCTGGAGAGTGGGAGACATGGGGAAAGCCATTAAACTGCTCTATTATACAATTTTGCATAGAATTTTTAGGCTCAGATGTATAATTTTTCATTTTCCATCTTACATTTCAGGGAAATATAACCTCTTGTTCAAACCTGTCAAAAGCACTTTGGATCTGGGCTCTGTGGTACGGCATATGACCTAACAATCATAACTATACACCAGAGGTGAGTTTGACAATATGTCGTCTGTCTAATGTCCTCAATGAAGCTATTAGTGAAGAAAGAAAAAAATTGAACAGGACAGGTAAAGGACAGCTACCTATGAAATTTAACCTTTCTTTGTTCTTATTCAAAGTTATTGTTTTATTTCCTGCATCATATCCTCTCTTACCTTTAATAGATGGGGTGGAGAGGGCATTCTTTTGGACTTGGGATTAATTTACCAAATGTATTGCAATTATAGATAGGCATATGATACAGTATTAAGAAGTTCCATTTTCTTTCCATGAGTATATCATTTTCCCACATTTCAGTATTAATATATTTTCAGTGATTTGCGTAATTTTATAATTAGAACTATATCGAATCTATATGTTAATTTAGGGAAAACAAGCATGTTTATAATACTAAGACTTCCTGTGCAAGATCATGGACAATTTTAAACAATTTGAATCTTACAGAAACATGTGCTTTGTTAAATGTAATATCAGGGGATTTACATTTTGTCACTATTTAAAAAACCTGTTATTGCAGATTGTATTTTCTCATTTTTAGCTGAAACATCTATATTTGCAAACAACCTTTGCTAATGAACCTTGTGTCCGTTAACCTTGCTAAACTCTGCTAGAAATTAATAATAATTTAATAATCTTTAGGGAGAACATATTAAATTTTTGTATGTATATCAGATAACCAACCTATTTCTGGTTTTCTAATTTTTCTCTTTTTTTCTAAATATAATTTCTATTAAAGATTTTGAATGTCTTTTTAGCGTTTATTGAGATATTCAAATTCCTTATTTTCTTTTTATTTTCTTAATATGTAAGTTACCTTAATACCCTTTCTAATTATAGACCAAAAAATCCTTGCATTCCTGCAAAAAATGCTTTTTAGTCATTATGTCATCTAGTTTATGCTGTGCTTAGTTCCTTTTTAAAAAATGTTTATATATTTATTTTAGAGAGAGAGTGAGAAAGAAAGAGAGAGTGAGGGGAGAGGCTGAGAGAGAATCCCAAGCAGGCTCCATGCTGTCAGTGCAGAGCCTGATGCTAGGCTTGAACTCATTAAACATGAGTTCATGAAACCAAAAGTCGGCCACCTGACCGAGTGAGCCATCCAGGTGCCCCATTCCTTTTAATATAGGTTACTCTCACTTATCAGCAATCTTTTTCTGATAATATGTTTTATTCATACAGTATTTCCTTGGATATTATTTATTCTTATCAAAATGGAAAAATTACAATACATAATTCCTCAACCCCAAACCCATAACCATTTTCTATATAATAAAACATACAATTCCTGGGGCACCTGGGTGGCTCAGTTAGTTGAACATCCGACTTTGACTCAGGTAATGATCTCGTGCTTTGTGGATTTGAGTCCGCATCAGGCTCTATGCTGACAGCTCGGAGCCTGGAACCTGCTTTGGATTCTGTGTCTCTTTCTCTCCCTGCCCTTCTCCTGCTCACGCTCTGTTCTCTCTCCAAAATAAATAAACATTAAAAAAATTAAAAAAATACATCTCCTCTCTTTAAATAGAAAGAAAAAAGCCCTTAAACTAGGTAGGCCACATGATTCTTTAAAAATTGCTTTTGAGGGGCGCCTGGGTGGCTCAGTCGGTTAAGCGTCCAGCTTCGGTTCAGGTCATGATCTCACAGTTCATGGGTATGAGCCCTGTGTCGGGCTCTGTGCTGACAGCTAGCTCAGAGCCTGGAGCCTGCTTTCGATTCTGTTTCTCCCTCTCTGACCCTCTTCTGCTCATGCTGTCTCTCTCTGTCTCTCAAAAATAAATGAAAAACATTTTTAAAAAATTAAAAAAAATTGCTTTTCAATCACCAAACAACTGATATGGATATTAAATGGATATAACAAGCAATTACTCTGTGTCCTAATTTGAGTTCTGCCTCAAAATCAATTCCACTGGAGGATGAGTAGTCTGGCACACTTATTCTGAGACTCCCAACAGCTTGTTGGAGGGTAAATTTCCCATTAGATTTACCCCTCTGGGTATTTAACTCCTTTATAACCTTATATTGCACTTCTCAAGGCTAAAATACTGTTTGTCACTCTGGAAATGGCAATTAAAAGAGGCCAGCATATCGCATCCATACTTAATGCATGTTGTGGCACGCGCTTGGAGCCTTCCACTCCCTCATGTGGGAACCCAATGTGTGGGTGATGGGATATGATGCACCTTTCAGACCTTCTTGTTGCTTTTGGTTCTCAGGGTACAAATATGGGCAAAAATAAGGACTAATTAACTAATAAAACAAAATATAGACAGAATCCAGAGAAGAATCCATGTCTGAGAATTGGCTCATAGTAAGGAGGATACTCCGAGAACCTCTTAGCCCTGTGAGGTGCATCCTCTATCGACAAGTAAGAGACTTGTTGTTGTTGTTTAGTAATCTTCACACACAGCACAGAGCCTTGAATTCACAACACTGAGATTAAGAACTGAGCTGAGCTTAAGAGTCAGAAGCTTACCCAACTGAGCCATCCAGATACCTGACAAATGGAAAAATTTTAATGTTTATTTATTCTTGAGAGAGAGAGAGAAAAAGAGAGAGAGAGAGAGAGAGAGAGAGAGAGAGAGAGAGAGAGAGATAGAGAGAGAGAGACTGAGCTTGAGCAGGGGAGAGGAGCAGAGAGAGAGGGAGACACAGAATCCAAAGCAGGCTCTGGGCTCTGAGCTGTCAGGACAGACCCTAATGTGGGGCTTGAACTCAAAAACTGTGAGATCATGACCTAAGCTGAAGTCGGATGCTTAACCGACTGAACCACTCAGGTGCCCCAAATGGGAGAGTTTTAAACACATCTACACAGCATGCTGTAGTGCTAACAGGTTTCTTTGGAATGTAACTTAAGATGTCAGTTCATAGGTTTTTGATCAAAACGGTGTATTAAGTTTTGGGGACTTTGTATTCTATACTTTTTATGTAGACACAGACCATGAAACATTGCACTGAAAAAGTGAATTCTATGAAATTTGGGGATTGAAAAGCCAAAGGTATTCTTTTGAGAGAATTTTGTACAGGGATGCCTATAATATAAGATATACCTCTATTCTGTTTGGATTTTTGCATCCATATTTATAAGAAAGAGTAGTCTCTACATTGCCTTTATTCTAGGGCCTGTGTCTGGCTTTCATTTCAAAGTTCTACAAATACAAAATTAATCTGTGGACTTGTTTTTTTATGTACTACTTTTCCATTTTACATTTTTCCTAAGATGTTTCCATAAGAGTGAGATATGGGGCGCCTGCATGGCTCAGCTGGTTAAGAGTCAGACTCTTGGTTTCAGCTCAGGTCATGATCTCATGGTTCGTGAGTTTGAGCCCCACATGGGGTTCTGTGCTGACAGTGTGGCGCCTGCTTGGGATTCTCTGTCTCTTGCTCTCTCTCTGCCCCTCCTCCCCCTCAAAAAT
Source organism: Helogale parvula (assembly GCA_004023845.1). NCBI lineage: Eukaryota > Metazoa > Chordata > Mammalia > Carnivora > Herpestidae > Helogale > Helogale parvula. Next base: position 210,659 of record PJEM01001591.1, read on the forward strand.
AAATAAATAAACATTAAAAAATAAAATAATAAAATTTGTCCTTTATTTAAAAAAAAAGAGTTTGCTATTCTGGGGCTCCTGGGTGGCTCAGTTGGTTAAGTGTCCACTCTTGATCTCAAGGTCCTGAGTTTAAGCTCTGAGTCAGGCTTCATGCTGGCTTGGAACCTACAAGGAAGGAAGGAAAGAAGGAAGGAAGGAGAAGGAAGGAAAGAAAGAAAGAAAGGAAGGAAGGAAGGAAGGAAGGAAGGAAGGAAGGAAGGAAGGAAGAGAAAGAAAGAAAAAGAAAGAAAGAACGAGAAAAAAAGAATGAGTTTGCTATTCTATTTATTATATCTTTACATCAGCTGGTTTTTCCCCCAAGGTAAATCTATTTATTTATTTTGAGAGAGTGAGTGTGTGGAAAAGGAGTGAGAGAGAGAATACCAAGTCCCAATGCAGGACTCAAATTAGCTAACTGTGGGATCATGACCTGAGCCAAAATCAAGAGTTGGAAGTTTAACTGAATTATTCAGGTGCCCCATCTGGTTTGTATTCAATGAACATGTGAATTTTCTTACTTCTTTAAAAAATTTTTTTTAAATGTTTATTTATATTTGAGAGAGAGACAGAGCATGAGCAGGGGAAGGGCAGAGAGAGAAGGAGATACAGAATCCAAAGTGAACTCCAGGCTCTGAGCTCTCAGCCCAGAGCCTGACACGGGGCTTGAACACAGGAGCTGTGAGTTCACACTGAAGTCATAAGTTAAACAGACTGAGCTACCCAGGTACCCCAAATTTTCTTACTTCTTTAAAGTAGATGTTCACTTAATCATTTTCCAGTCTTTCTTATTTTCTGTTGTAAGGTGTAAGCATTTATGAATGAATTTCCCAGGGCGCATGGATGGCTCTGTTGGTTAAGCATTCATCTCTTGGTTTCAGTTTAAGTCATGATCTCATGGTTCATGGGATCCAGCCCTATGATGGGCTCTGCACTGCTTGGGATTCTCTGTCTCCCTTTCTCTCTGCCTCCCCACTCACTCTGTAAACAAACAAACTAAGAAAATTATTTTTAAAAAAGGGGGTGCCTAGTGGCTCAGTCAGTTAAGCATCTGACTTCAGCTCATGTCTGTGATTTCAAGCCCCACATCAGGCTCTGTGCTGACAGCTCAGAGCCTGGAGCCTGCTTCAGATTCTATGTCTCCATCTCTCTCTGCTCGTCCCCTTCTTGTGCTCTCTCTCTTTCTCAAAAATGAACGAACATTAAAAAAAATAAAGACGTGCATTTTGCAAATACTACTTTAGCCTCAGTCCTTGAACATTGGCCTCTTATAATGTTTTCTTGGTTCTGTTCTACATATTTTTATATTTTATGAATAATTCCTTCTTCATTATTTGTAATTTGTTTTTAAATTTTCAAAAAATTGATATTTCTAACTGCTCTTCAATTATTTACCTTACCTTAATTGCATTTTATGCAGAGAATGTATTCTGTATGATCTTAGGTCTTTAGAAATTGAGTGGGTGTCCTTGGCAGTTATGCTTCAGAGAGACCCCTTGGCCACAGTGGATGGGGCCTGGGGCCAGGCAGCCTTGGGTTCTAAGTCCAGCTTAACCAACTGTGGTCTTTAAGAAAGTGATGTCACTTTTTCGAGTTCATATCAATGATCTAACACCTCAACAGAGCTGCACAGTAAACAACCACAGAACCTTAGCTGCATAAGACAATAGACACTTTTGTAGCCCATGAGTCTGTGGGCTTCAGTTGAACGGGTCTCGTATAGAACTCAACCGTGTCCCTGCACCTGATCCAGGGTGCAATGTCTGGGACACCGGAATTGAAGCGAAGAAAGCTCCACCATCAGAAGGGCAACCCAACGAGAAGGCAGATGGTTCCCAAAGCCGCCTTCCCCTGTTGAGTCTTGTAAAATAGGTTTTACATATTTTATATGTCGTGTTGAGCCTAGGGACACAAGATGGGGGTGAGTGGTTTCTTGAAATCTTGAAGACAGCTGTGGGGGGCCTTGAAACAATCTGAAGGTGTCCATTCTTGCCGACAATGAGGTGCCATTAGAGATCCAGTATGATCAGGTGCATCCAATAATGTCAATACAAATGTTTCTACACTTTGGGAGGTAATCACGGAGTAGGTGTGAAAAACCCAACTTAACAACTGGTAATGCATGAGGTTAAGGGGTGCATACAACAACCATACTCCCTAGTGCTGCTGTCGCTCTCAAAACAGGTCCAGGAACAAAGTGTCCAGCCTCAGTGTGGCCTGGGCTAACATGGGCGATGCTTGGTCCTGGGCTTGTGGTCAGCTGTGGGTCAGCTCGGCAGATCTGATGACCTCGGCTGTTTGCTCACATGTCTGGGGTAGTACATTTTTTTTTCTTTTTACTGCAAATGTGGCTTTCAGTAGATAAGGAATTCTTTCAGATATTGATTAATACTTTATTTTGGTGATATGGTTTTTTTCTAAATTCGTATGTGCAATATGTCTTTCATGAATATTTTCCTGGTATTTTAATAATTTTTTCTTTGTATTTCTTCGTTTCTACTTGTTTCTTTATATATTCATAGCTTATCTTCTCTCTTATTTGCAGTATTATTTGGCTTTCCCTCCTAATAGTGTTTTCTTATTACTTTCTCCAGATCCACGCTGCTTTATCAGTCTTTCTGAAGGAACAGCTTTTGTATTTGTTCGTGTTTTTGATGTCCACCTAGTTCATTGTTTATTATGCCCTCAGATTTACTCTGATGATTTTTGTCTTAATTTCTTTTATTTGAAAACATGATTCAACAATTTGCCATCTTTCTCCCTTTAAAATATATTTCATAAGGCTATATATTTCCTTCCATGTACATGCTTGGCTGAAAACTTCAGGTTTTGATATATTGCTGGTTTTCTGTTATTTTGTTTAGATTATTCAATCTAAACATTTTTGCAACTTTTAACACATTTTTTTGCTAAAATTTATTAATGCATTTTAAGCCTTACCTTTTTGTCTCTGTATGTGTACGTGCATGTATGTATATAAACAGGGAGAGATGTAGATATTTATAATTTGATGTATTATGTTTGGGAATCATACTGACTATCATATATTAACAGTTATTCTTTACTGAATATAAAGTCACTGAAAATTTATCCCTGATTAAAATTATTTGCATACAGATTTGAGGATAGGCCATAATATTTCCAAATTGATCTAAGTCACGTTTGGCCATTCACAGTGACTAGGTAGTTTTGGATGAATATTATTACTCTCCGTCTCTTCCCCACAACCTCCCCTGACAGTAATTCTTAGCCTGCTTTCGACACAGATACACATTCTTACTCATAAAATGTTTCTTGTTACTTGTTCTGTGAGCTCAGTGAAGCTCTGTTTCTGCCATGTTTAAAATGCACCAGTAGTGACTAAATAAACTTTAAAAAATTTAAAAAGAAGGGATGCTGGGTGGCTTGGTCAGTTATATTCTCCATCTCTCTCTCTCTCTCTCTTTTCCTATCTCTAAGAATAAAATAAATAAACTTAAAAAAGTAAAAATAAAATGCACCAGTAGTTCTCCCAAAATGCATGAAAGTTCTCCCAAAGCAAACATGGCAAACTCTCAGTGCCGTAATTTAGTTAACCGGAGTTGAATTCCGGCAACACAATTCTGAGTCAATGTCTGGACAACCAACCATTTTAGAATCAAGCCTCAGGCGCCACTCTCAAGGAATAGCCTAATGCATAGATTCAATCCCGGCACCCTGTTCCTGCAAGGTTGAGAACTCCTTCTCATTACTTTTTTGCTAATCCATGTATCCTGAAGCCACACATTTTACCAATAAAAAGACATTTCTATTTCTTTTAATAAGCCTTCGGTGTTGTTCAGAGCTAATGATAACTGAAGCTCTAAGAGCAGCCGCCTCAAGATTGTTGGCTTCTACTTGGGAGCTTTCAAATAATAACTCATTATGCCGATTGAGAGAATTAAGTCAGAAATTCAGATGAACAAACAAAAGCATAAACTTCCCACTATCAATGCTGGATTAGTAAAGAATAAGTTACAAGTTAACACAAGTTTTATAAAAGTAAAAGTAGTAACAAAATAATTCCTAAACCCCTCACTCAAAAGTAAACATAGTGGGATGCCTGGGTGGCTCAGTCAGTTAAGCGTCGGACTTCAACTCAGGTCATGATCTCACGGTTTGTGAGTTCAAGCCCCGTGGAGGGCTCTGTGCTGACAGCTAGGAGACTGGAGCCTGCTTTGGATTCTCTCTCTCTCCTTTCTGCCCTTCCTTCACTCTCTCTCTCTCTCTCTCTCTCTCTCTCTCTTTCTATCACCAAAAATAAGCTAAAAAAATTTTTTTAAAGTAAACATATCTAAAATTTTCCTATGATATTCGGCTGTAATATTCCTTTTATCTGTATCTATATACAGGGCACATAAGTATATACAAGCGTATGTAAGTTGTGCACACATTTAGTTTTCAGTATTGACCTGTTTATATTTCCATTTATTTTTAGCTGTCTATTCATACTTGCACACACATATATAATCATAGATCATATATTTTAAAATCTGCTTTTTAATATTAATGATATAAGCATTGTATATGTATCTGTACGTATCTACAGTACTATTTCATGTTTCTTTATAATCTCTTATTTTTTAAATGTGTATTCATTTTTGAGAGGTAGAGAGCACATGCAAGTGGGAGGAGCAAAGAGAAAGCGAGACAGAGGATCTGATGCGGGCTCTGCTCTGACAGCAGAGAGCTGGATGAGGGGTTCAAACTCGCAAACTTGTGAGATCATGACCTGAGCTGAAGTTGGACACGTAACTGGTTGAGACACTCGGGTGCCCCAGTCTCTTACTTTACGTTTATGCAGTAATTCAACTCATGTAATCTATAGTGTACTGATGTACATTTATACTGGTTCCAATTTTACTTTGCTACCTTGAACAACATTGGGATGATAACGTGTATACTATATCTCTTTTCCTTATCAGATAATTTTTTTAGGAAAAATGTCTGAAAGTAGAGTAATTAGTTTAATGATAGCCTTGTGATTTTTGAGAGCTGTTTCCAAGTTATCCTCCTGAACTCTATTACTGACAATTGATAACTGTTAACATAAAAGGGGAAAACCCTTCCAATTTTTTATCATTGCGATATTGTTCTTAATTTATCACGTTTCTTCGGTTTCGCAATTTATCCACTGATTTTTTTTAAAAAGCTACCTGTAAAACCTATTCATTTCCTTCATGCTTTCTGCTTTTACTGATAGGTTTCAGAAACACTTCTATATACCGAGACTGCTACGAAAGTATACATTATATTTTCTTTTATTTCTTTTACGGTTTTTAAAATATGAACTATATTGAGGGTATTTTAGCATAAATGTGAAATACATGTCTGGCTTGTTCAATTCTTTTCTCATTAAGCAGTGTGTATCCCAGGATCATTTTTGAATAATTCATTGATTGACTACCAGTTTTAAATGACTTTTTAAAATGTTAAATTCTATGCATAATGTCTTTTAAATAATTTTCTATGCTATTTTATTGATGTGTCTGCCTTTAGTCACGTGGCCATAGGCCATGTATATTGTCATAACTGTTCAATACAATTAACCTCATAAATATATTGATATTCAAGTTATTAGCCTACCTTTGTTCTTACAGACATATTTAAAATCATCTTGTCTATTTTCAAAAATATATATTTGAATATAACTTGATTAAAATTACATTTGCAGATTAATTTCAAAAGAGCTGAAATATTTACAATATTAAAGCTTCCCATTTCTGACAGGTCATTTATCCCCTGGAAAGTGAGTAATCAGGCTATTTTGGAGAAACACAAAAATTAGAATTTGGTATAAATTATTTCTCATATTAATTCATCACAATAACAAAGAGATTTTCTGTATGCCTTTGCTATTTATCAACTCAGTCATATCTATGGATTTAATATTAGTACCTACAGGATATTATAATGACATCACTAATTATAACTCCAATGTTTTCTGTACTTTGTTTAATTCAAAGAGGGACATTTGATGCTCTCAGTGTTCATGAACAAAAGGCTGGCTAAGAAATTGATAAACATTCTCAGGCATATACATCACTGAAACACTATTTATATATAATTATCATCATTCTTCCAAAAGTCATGGAAGGCCAACAGTATAAGAAACACTGAGGCAAGCAATGAGAAGACAAACATCAGCAGTTCAATATGTGCTTTGGAATCTTACGGTCGATAAGGTAAACAAATTTACAATCCATTATAATTTCCTGTAATACATTTTTACTGGAAGCATGTCAAAAATGATAGAAGACCGGGGCGCCTGGGTGGCTCAGGAGGTTGAGCGTCCAACTCTTGGATTCAGCTCAGCTCATGATTTCATGGTCTGTGGGTTCAAGCCCCAAGCTGGGCTCTGTGCTGGCAGTCCAGAGCCTGCCTGGAATTCTTTCTCTCTCCTCTCTGCCCCTCCCCCACTCTCTCTCAAAATAATAAATAAAATCAAACCTTAAAAAATAATAAAAATTAAAAACAAATACAATAGTATTTTTAAAAGTTTAAAACAATGATAGAACAGAAGGAAGTAAGGAGTATGTGAGTTTTATCTTCCTGTACTCCCATACCTACACCATCACCAATCACATAAATAAATTTTCCTTCCAAAGAAAACCTTATCTTTCAAATTTCTCCATCTTCTATTGATTGCAGGATAATCTAAGCTATTATCATGTCTCATTTGGGTCATTATAAGAGGCCAATTCCAGACTCCTCCTTTTTTTTTGAATTGAGGTAAAGTTCATGTAACTTTATTTTATTTTATTTTTTTAACATTTATTTAGGTTTTAGAGAAAGAGCAAGGAGGGAAGTGGCAGAGAGAAGAGACACAGAATCTGAAGTAGACTCCAGACTCTGAGCTGTCAGCACAGAGCCCAATGTGGAGCTCAAACCCATGAGCTGTGAGATCATGACCTGAGAAGTCAGATGCTTAACCAACTGAGACACCCAGGAGCTCTGACAGTTAACATTTTATTTTATTTTATTTTATTTTATTTTTTAATAGTTTATTGTCAAATTGGTTTCCATATAACACCCAGTGCTCTTCTCCACAAGTGCCCTTCTCCATTACCACTACCCCCCTTTCTCCTCCCCTTCCTTCCTCAACGCTCGGTTCCTTTTCAGTATTCAATAGTCTCTCATGTTTTGCGTCCCTCTCTCTTTCCAACCCTCTTTCCCCCTTCCCCTCCCCATGGTCCTCCATTAGCCATTTTAAAGTGTACAGGCCAGGGGCACCAGGGTGGCTCAGTTGGTTAAGCATTTGACTTCGTCCCGGGTCATGATCTCATAGTTCATGAGTTCAAGGCTCGTTTGAGCATCTGTGCTGACTGCTCAAAGTTTGGAGCCTGCCTAGGATTCTGTATCTCCTTCTCTCTCTGTCCCGCTTCCCTGCTCTCACTCCGTGTGTGTCTCTCTCAAAAACAAGTAAAAACATTTCAGAAAAAAAAGTGTGCAGACAGTGGCATATGGTACACTCACAGTTTTTGCAGCAGTGACCTTAATCTATTTCAAACACATCGTCACTAGCCTAAAAGAAACCCAATACTTATTAAGTAGTAACTCGCTCCTCCTCCCTCCCATGAGCCCCTAGTAACTCATCTAATCAATGTGTCTACGTATTTGCCTATTCTGAGTATTTAAAAATCTGTAGGTTAATGATAGTATTATGTTTATATTAATCTCTTGGTTTTGTTAACAATATGATTAGGATGTAACATTAGGGGAAGCCAAAGTGAAGGGCATATGGTAACTTTGTACTATATAGTGTATGATTATCTCAAAATATAGAGTTTTTGAAAGAGTCATAATACAATAGAAAACACTGGACAGAGCCTTGGCCTTGGAATCCAGACTCAGTGGTTTGAATCTCACTTCAATTACTGCTTTGGGCTATTTCCTTAGATTGTGAAATAAATAATAATCAAATACTTAACACCTAAGATGATTAAACTCTCTGGACTTCAGTTTCTTCATTAAAAGATATGAGGAAACAAAAAATAGTTTTGGAAGATGTCTAACAGCCTTCTTATTCCAAATCTGGAAATTCATCCACTTTATAGAGTGGTAATAACCTTTGTCGTAAGAACAAATTCCAAAGTAAATGGTTTTTCTTACCTTCTCGTCAAGAATTTTGTTATAAAGGCAAGGAAGTTGTAAGATAATTATAATTATGTAAAAGTCTTAGTCCCATGTCTGGACATGGCAATTATGTAATAAATTTATAATACTTATATAAAGATATATATAAATCTACTTTTTTTCAAGATGTAGTCAATTGTTTTAGCACAATGCAGCAAGTCCTTTCACTGGTTACTCAATATCTAGCTTTTAAGAAAAAATGACAAGGCATAATAAAAGACAAAAAGCACTATTGGAGCAGAGAAAACATCAGAACCAGATGTGGCAGGACGTTGGAATTATCAGACCAGGAATTTAAAACAACTGTGATAAATACGTGAAGGCTGTAAGAGGTAAAGTAGGAAGCATGCAGGAACAGATGGGCAATATAAGCACGGAGATGGATATCGTAAGGAAGAACCAAAAAGAAGTGCCAGAATAGAAATGCAATAGAAATGAAGACTGCTAAGTCAGGCGGAGAAGGACAGATACCATATGTTTGCACTCATAGATCTAACAGGAGAACAGGAGAACCCTAATGGAGGACCATGGGGAGGGGAAGGGGGAAAGAGAATTGGAGAGAGAGAGGGACACAAAATCTGAGAGACTATTGAATACTGAAAATGAAGGGAGGGTTGAAGGGGGAGGTGGAGGGGGGAAAAGAGGTGGTGGAATGGAGGGGGGCACTTGTGGGGAAGAGCACTGGGTGTTATATGGAAACCAATTTGACAATACACTATTAAAAAAAAAAAGAAATGAAGACTGCCATTAATGAATATGGGTGAGAAAATAGTCTCGGAGTTTGAGGATATAGCCGTGGAAATTCCAAGATCTGAGAGGCAAATAGAAAAAATAAAAAACAAAAACAAAAACACAAAACTGAAACTAACCAACCAAACAAAAACTGCCAGAGAATATTCAAGAACAGTGGAAGAACTGGTCAATGTATAATATTCTTGTAATGGAACTATCTGAAGGAAAAGAAAAGGATCAGAAAAAAATATGTAAAACAATAATGACAGACGATTTCCCCCAAATTAATGTCAGAAATTAAGCACTGAGATAATTTGTCACCAGTAAATGTGCCTTGAAAGAAATGTTAGGATAGAAAATAATATAGGCTAGGAATTCAGATCTAAATTTAAAAAAGAGGAGTATCAAAGCAATAAGTGATGAAAAAAGAAAAACTTTTATTTTTCTTATTAACATAGACATTTTTTTTCAAAATAATAATAGAATGTATTTGAATATGCATACTTATGTATCTTATATATATGTGTTAGTTAATGGATCCTTATATATATAAGTAAAATTAGTAACAGCAATGATAACAAAGGTTAGTGGGGAGAAATTAGAAGTACTTTGTAAAACACTCACAAAACTGCAAAGTGCTATAGTGTTATTTGAAAGCAGACTTGGATTAGTTGTAAATGTATGTTGCAAACTCTGGTGAAATGACAGAGGACTGGAGAATTCTAAGATACGTGAAGATTAAACAGTACACTTCTAAACAACACGTGTAAATGAAAATCATCTCAAGAAAAATTTTAAGGATATTTTCAGCAAAATGGTAATGAAAATACAATTTATTGGGTGTAGCAAAAGCAGTTCTTAGAAGTAAATGTGTAGCATTTAATGTATATATTAGAAAAGATGAAAGATCTAAACTCAAGTATGTTTCCACCTTAGGAAAAAAGAAGAGCAAAGTAAATCCAAAATAAACAAGAGAAAATATATAAAAAGACTTAGAGTAGAAATCAATGAATGAAAATATCAATAAAATCACTAAGCTCCGGGACGTCTGGGTGACTCAGTGGTTAGGCATCAACTCTTTTATTTTATTTTTTTAATAGTTTATTTATTTTTCAGACAGAGACAGAGCACGAGTGGGGGAGGGGCAGAGAGAGAGGGATACACAGAATCTGAAGACAGGCTCCAGGCTCTGAGCTGTCAACACAGAGCCCGACGTGGGGCTCGAACCCACAAGGGTGAGATCATGGCCTGAGCCGAAGTTGGCAGCTTAACTGACTGTGCCTCCCAGGCGTCCCAGGCATCAACTCTTAATTACAGCTCAGATCATGAGTTCATGGTTTATGAGATTAAGCCCTGCATTGGGTTCTAGTCTGACAGTTTTGAATCTGCTTGGAATTCCCTCTCTCCCTCTCTCTTTGTCCCTCCCCCACTCAGTTGTGTGTGTGTGTGTGTGTGTGTGTGTGTGTGTGCACGTGTGGGTTAATGGACGCACACTCTCCATCAAAATAAATAAAGAAAATTAAAAAAGAAAATTTCTAACCCTCTAGCCAGATTATTTAAGAAAAAAAAGGGGGTGGGGGAGGACACAAATTAGAAATACCATAAATGGAAGAGGGGAATCACTACAGATCCATGGTGTTTAACAAGATAATAAACAAATATTTTGAATGAGTCTATGCCCACAAATCTGATAGCTTATATGTCAGCAAACAAGTTCTTGAAAGACATAATCTGCCAAAACTCACTCAAAAAGAAACAATCTAAATACATCTATGTCTATCAAAGAAATTTAGTCAATAAATTACTGACCTTCCAAAATAAAGATCTCCAGGCCCAGATGGGTTCACAGGTAACGCCTACCAAACATATAAGGAAGAAATTACATATAACTTCCACAATCTCTTCGAGAAGATAGAAACAGAAATAATATTTCCTAATTCATTGCAAGTTCAGCATTACCTTAATACCAAAACCAGACAAAGATACTGCAAGAAAATTACAGAACAATATCTCTCATTAACATAAATGAAAATATTAGCAAATTGAATCCAACAATGTGTACAAAGAATTGTAGAGCACAACAAAATTGGACTTATCCCAGATACGGAAGGCTGGAATAATAATTTTCAACATTTGAAAGTCAATTACCATAATCCATTCCATTGACAGGCTAAGAAGGAAAAATTATGTGATCATATCAATAGATGCAAAAAAAATTGAAAAAAATCCCACATTAATTTATGATAAAATTTCTCTGTAGACTAAGAATAAAGTTTCTTTTTTTTAATTTTTTAAAGATGTCTTATTTATTTTTAAGAGACAGAGCGAGCAAGGGAGGGTCAGAGAGAGGAAGACACAGAATCTGAAGCAGGCTTCAGGCTCTGAGCTGTCAGCACAGAGCCGGACGCTGGGCTTGAACCCACGAACCGTGAGATCATGACCTGAGCTGAAGTCTGATGCTTAACTAACTGAGCCACCCAGGCGCCCCTAAAGTGAAGTTTCTTAACTTGGTAAGGAATATAAAAAGCTCTATAGTTAATATTGTACTTGACTCTAAGATTTCCCACTGAGGTCAGGATCAACAGGGGTTTTTTTGTTTGTTTGTTTGTTTTTAAGTTTATTTCTTTATTTTTGAGAGACAATGACAGCGTGAGCGGGGAAGGAGCAGACAGAGGGAGAGAGACAATCTCAAGCAGGTTCCATGCCCTCAGGACAGAGCCCGATGAGAGGTTCAAAGTCAGGAAACCGTGAGATAATGAACTGAACTGAAACCAACAGCCAGATGCGTAACCAAGGGAGCCACCCAGGAGCCCCAGGTTATGTCTAATTTACCCTCTTACAAAGTAAGCCTACTTTATCAGCAGTAATTAAGGTAATCTCGTGGAAGTACTTTTTATCAATTCTACTGTTTAGTGCTATAAAAAATATTTCTCAGGGCACCTGGGTGGCTCAGTCGGTTAAGCCTCAGACTTCGGCTAGGGTCAGATCTCACGTTTGTGGGTTCGAGCCCTGCGTCAGTCTCTGTGCTGACAGCTAGCTCAGAGTCTGGAGCCTGCTTCCGCTTCTGTGTCTCCTTCTCTCTCTGCCCCTTCCTCTCATGCTCTGTCTCTCTCTGTATCAAAAATAAATAAAACATTTAAAAAATTAAAAAAAATATATTTCTCGAACAGGAGAAACCTAATGGAGGACCAAGGGGAGGGAAAGAGGGAAAGAGAGTTGGGGAGAGAGAGGGACTCAAAACTTGAGAGACTGTTGAATACTGAAAAGGAACTGAGGGTTGAAGGGGAAGGGGGAGGGGGGAAAGAGTGGTGGTGATGGAGGAGGGCACTTGTGGGGAAGAGCACTAGGTGTTGTATGGAAACTAATTTGACAATAAACTATTAAAAAAAAAAAAAGAAAGGAATACAACCTTAAAAATAAATAAGTAAATACTTGAAGAAAAAAAATGTTTCTCAGATTAGTAAGATAAGCTAATAGAAAATCTATTAGCGATCCTTGGCCATGTGATGCCGTGGGAACACACAGGAGAATCAACTTGTTATACCTCCTGTATGGAGACTGTAAGCCTCCAAAAGGGATGACATTCATATGAGAAGTTGTCAATGAGAAGGAAATAACCAACTGGATTTTAAAGATGGCCATCTTTTCAGAGGGCACCAATAAATATTCCAAAAATTAAAGACCAGAAGACACATATCAAGTGTATATGGCCAAGTATAGATGACTCCAGAAATATGCTCTGGAGTCAGCTGGTGAAAGTCAGGCTAAGTGGTCCTAAAGTAGTCAGAATTTATTCTGCAGGTAAAGGGGAGAAAGAGAAAGAGAGACTCACATTTGTTGTTTTCTCTCATATATTTATTTTCTTATAATAATAGTGGCTGATTTGCTCAAGTGCTTGCTATGTGGCAGTGTCTCTCTCAAGCATTATATAATTAATGTATATGTACATATATAATTTCATAGGACAAAATCATATTTCAGGGAGTATGTGACTTAAGTTTACACAGTCACTGTGTAAGCTTCGGCTTACTGGCAAAGCCAAGGATGGAAATTCATCTTTTTACTTCATTTCTTGCACACCGTTCTACTTCCATCACAATATTGTTTCGTTCATGCTTTATTAATTTATCTAGACTCTGTGAAGGAGTCTACTCCTGAGAGCGAGGACAGAGCACCCCAAGATATTTCCTGGATTCCCCATAGGACTGAGATTCAGGGACGGATGCTGAGTGCTTTCATGCAAGTCCTGGGTAAATCTTAAACATGCAGAGAAAGAAGTACTTGGCAAAGCACAAAGCTTTGGCCCTTGCTCTATTCAATAGGGACAAGATTTTTCTTTTTGTAACTTTGAGTTGACTGGAGCGTAAGTTGTAACCCAGTGTCTCCTGCATGAAATGTCAGGATCTACACATTCAGGGTGACCCTATTGGGAGATGGCATTCTCCTCGCAGCTTTCTTTATTTCACAAGGGACTGCTTCTAATCAAGAAAACTGTTTTAATTCAGAAGAAATATCCAGAGAAGTTAGGAAATTACAGCTTTTATAATTCTGTAATAAGCTCTAAAGGAAAGACAACAGTGAAACTGTGGCCTCCAGAGGATTCCACAGGGCGGCCTTGAATGAGCCAGAATTAGAATGCAGTTATTAGATATTCATTTCCAACTGCTGGATGACACAGTTGCTCTTAGTTAGTGCAATGGAATGGTCTCTAAAGAGTTCTAATATACTTTATGCCTCCAAAAAATGTAAATTCTTTTTAACATGAATACTTGCGCATAAAAATCAAGTAGTGCGGACTCATGTATAAGCAAAGTCCATCCTTATCCCTAAACCAGTATATTTATATTTATAAATATATTTTTAATTAATGGGTTTATATCAGGCTTATTTTTCTGCAACATGCTTTATTAAAGTAACAATATAGTGTTGTTATATTTCCAGGTTGGTGCTGGATCTCATATACTCTTTTTCGGGCTCACAGAATCCTGTGTTAGGCATACAGCACAGTTTATTTAACCTTCAATTACAGATGGACATTGAGTTAGTTCTCAATGATTAGCTATTAAAATTTAGCAAATATGCATATTTCATAATACTCTCATCACATTTGTACACTTACAAATACATGCATACCCACTTCTATTTATATACTTACATGATATATATTAACTTGCGTTCACTGCGTGTATATACGTATATGGGTTTATTTGCATATGCATATGTGTGCATTTATATTTATGATATTTTCCCTTAAGGCAGATGTCAAGAATGGGAACGAGTGGGTCAAAGATTCGATAAAACTTAAATTTTGATAGATGTAGCTAAACAGTTTGCAAAATAGTGTAGTGGACACCGGTGGCGTCAACCATGCATTCCCACTCGCTTGCTAACACTGACTGTTAATTAAATGCAGGATTGTGAATACAATGGGCAAAATGTGTTATCCTGTGGTTGCCCTTCTTTTGTATAAAGAAAAATAGCTTATTGTTCTGTTTTCCAGCTGTATCAATAGAGAATATTAAATTGGTGCTTAGTCTATGAAGTGAGTACCTTGTAATTTCTTTTTATACTCTTGTTGAGAGCAATAATAATGACAATAACAATAGGTTACAGTTTTGCACATTTATTTTAATCTTAGGGTTCACAAGCTCTTGAATTTGTTATATTCTCTATATTCTAAAAGAGGCTATGTCTAGATATCAGGACCGTGATTATTATTATAGTTTTGCAGAAACTGAAACTCAGAACAGTGAAATGACTTGACCAAGGTCACGCAAGATCAAATAAGATGTGTGAAAATGATTTTAAAATTGTAAAGATCTTATAGAACTTAGGAAATGGGAGTTTGAAGATAAGAAGCATTTGCATAATTGAATAAAAGAGAAATCGTCCTTCTCAGTTGGAGAGCTGAAATCTACCAAAAAATTAAAATTGAAGTGTTTGGGAAAGCTCTTTCCCTGCATTTAGAGACTAGTCTGAGACAGGTGCACATCAGGACAGAGCTGCCACCTCCTGCCTAGCAAAATCTTTGCTGGAATTCGGTCTTTGCAAGAGCTCAGTATGAATTTTTCATAGACTGCTGGAAGGGACCTGAAGCAAGAATTCTTCAAACAGTCCTGGCAATATCAGGTTACATAAAGCACTGGAAAATAAGGGATACAAACATGAGGCAGCTAAGGGAGCACATAGTTTACATCCAGCAAGGGCCATTTTCCATTAGGAAGATTTTTCTTCTCTGAGGGGGCCGGTTAAATTCAGTCTAGGAGGTAGGTGGTGCACATGAACTTGACATTTAACATCACGTGGAACTCCATACATGCAACAAACATGCATAATGCATGTACACAATTGTGAATGCACATGCACAGACCAATGCATTCTTCCACAATGGAAATGTGAATACCGATAGGGGAAGTGTGTGTATATTCACGCTGATGAGTATATACATTGATATATATTCAGACTTTACTGAAGAACTCACATAAATACATCGAATCGTACCAACTCATGCATGCACACACACACAAACAGCATGAACATGTACATAGAGTGCACGTATGTTTATGTATGTGTCTGAAAGTACATCCTTGTTCAGAGATTTACAAAGATTTTGGGGTCAGTATAACTGATACCAAATCCCAGCACAGATATTAACAAAAACCCCAACCCAAACAAACAAACAAACAAACAAGCAAACCCGTAACAAAAGTACAGACTGACACTCCTTAGGAGGATACCTACAAAGCCAAATATTTTATTTTAGCAAATCAAATCCAGCAATAAATCATAAAGATGACATTTGTGAAGCAAGTGGGTTTCTCCCAGAAATTTACATATATACAAAAATTCATAAATTTGTAACTTTGATTATAAATCATAAACTTTGATTTTTGTTTGACGACATTATTTCTGAATGGCTGAAAAAGTTTTGTTATTTTCTTTAAAATTTTTTTTTAATTTTTTAATTACTTTCAAGAGAAAGAGAGAGAGACAGAGTATGAACTGAGGAGGGGCAGAGAGAGAGAGAGAGAGAAAGAGAGAGGGAGACACAGAATCCAAAGCAGGCTCCAGGCTCCAAACTGTCAGCACAGAACCCGATGCAGGGCTCAAACTCACTAGGCATGAGAAAATGAATGACCTGAGCCTGAAGTCCAACTGACTGAGCCACCCAGGATCCCCTGTTATTTTCTTAAGCATTTACCAAGCTCTAATATGCACCAGATATCATGCTAAATTCTATTGATACAAAGACTAATCGGTTAACTCTGAGTAGGTTTTGAGGAGAGCCCAGAATAGTAATGTATCGTATGGTTTATAACCATAAACCAATAAGGAAAGTGCATGATTGCACTGTTTATACACAGTATGGTGCTTGACAGAGGAGCTCCTAAATTGACCTATGAAGAAGATGAGTTCAGGAGCGCTGCCTCAAGTTGTGATATTTGAGTTGTATCTTAAAGGCAACAAAGCAATGGATTAAATTTTAAAAAAACCAAAAGAGTAGGAAGTACAGTTTAGGTGTTGGCCATAGCGTGAGCAAATCCACAGACAACTCAAAACAGCATGGGGACAAAAGTAACTTCAAGAAAGTCAAAGTTGATAAAGCCTAAAGGACAAACCAAATTTGGCCAGAGAGACTAGTAGGAGACATTCAATTCAAGACACTGAATGTCATAGGTTTTACCGGTGGCCATGGCAAATCTTCAGTGAAAAGTGATTCAGTCAGAACCACATTTTCCCATTACTCTCTGCTATTTGTGATAGTATGGGCAAGTCTGAAACAAGGGGCCACGTTCAAAGATTATTTAAATTGTCTATTCCAGGAATGATGAAGATATGTCTTAATTCAGTGCCAATGAATGGGAAAGGATGGATCTGAATTTTTAAATATTATTCAAAAATTAGTAAAAGTCAATGATTATTTGAATGGGAATGTGAAAGAATAGTGTTCAGTATTATCCTCAAGTTTCTAACATTTTTAAAAATTTTCTTTTTAGGTTTATTTATTCTTTTTGAGAGAAAGAGAGACAGAGAGCATGAGCAGAGGGGAGGCAGAGAGAGACAGACAGGGAAAGAAAACATCCCAAGCAGGCCCCTCACTGTCAGCGCAGAGCCTGGTGTGGGGATTGAACTCAAACTGTGAGATCATGACCCGAGCTGAAATCAAGAGAAGGATGCCTAATCAACTGAGCCACCCAGGCGTCTCCTCGGGTTTCCAACAGAAGTAAATGAATCGAGACTCTTCCAACTGAGATATATGTGAACACCTGGGAAGGGAAAATATAGAGCTGTATGTAACAAGGTATATCATTGATGTTCCTCTTATACACCCAGTATCAATGCTTAAGGCTCAAAAGAGAGATCTGGGATGAAATTATGCAGTAATGAGTGAACAGTTTATATCAAGGGTGTAAATACTTTTATATGAGAAATCAGACAATGACAGAACTATAAGGATTACCATCATTTAGCAGATAGACAAAGGTGCACAGAGAGTAGTCTGAGACATGTAGGAAGGACCAAGAGTGTGTGTCATGATGGGCTATAGAAGCACTGGTAATGTCAGTATGAAGAGAATGGTCTAGGTCATCAAAAGTTATAGAGATCTGTGAAAAATAAAACCATCAATTAAATATTAATTGGTGTCTTTAGTGAATGTAATCTAAATAGAGTTGAGTGGAACCAAACTGAAGAGCATTTAATCACAGTGTGAGTTAAGAAAATGGAAACATTGGTGGAGAATGCATATCTAGGAAGGTTGGATGAGAAGGCTCTAACTCATGGTTAGAATTTGACACTTGCTATTGGTAAATTTTGGGGTAACAAGAAATTTGAAGGCTGAAGGACAAAATACAGTAAAATATATTTATTGAGTTTTATTATGTAGCCGGTACTTCATACGGGTTAACTGTATTATCTCTATTTTATAGATGAGCAGGAAATTGAGGTATAGAAAGATAAATAACTTGTTCAAGTTACTTACCTTGTAAGTGGTAGAGTCAGGATTCAAACACAGGCAACTGCGCTTCAGAGTCAATACTTTAACAAAACTACCTCAGCTACAGAAATGCTGAAAACACAGGGGAAAGAATAAAAGTCAGACTGAACGATGTTCCATGGTAACCAGGGGGCTGTAAAAGTGTTGGGTGAAGGGTACGGGGTGAGAATTTGATGACGTAGTGGAGAAAATATCATTCATCAGCTGAGATTCCAGGGACAGTGGAAGTAGATGATGATCAAGATACACTTCTACTAGCAACTCACAGTTCAGAGATAGCATGCGTGAAGCCTCACACTTCTGGAAAAGGAGATTACTCTATTGTACCTTTATCTCTTGGAAAAAAAAGAGTGATAAATTCTCTCTCCCACCTTCAGCCAAATCTTCTACCTGTTTCTTAAATGTAATTCCTCTCCATTCCCTCAAGGGACTTGAACTCTTACTCTGTCTTCAGCCTCTTCAAGTTTGGAACTCCCTCTACACTCTGCTTCCAGTTGCCAACCTTTCCCATTCCTGTCTTTCTCCATCTTTGCAGTGAAACTACGTCAACAGTGTAGCGCACGCTGAACATCTATCATGTGGTGTCGCATTAGCTGTTTTCTTTTTCTTTTTTTTCATAAATAAAGAGATTTATTCTTTTCTTCTTTGTTCAAAATAACAGAACTACATATCACACCCTCCCTTTTCTCTCTGTCCTAGATTCACTAAAGTACTAGGTCTAATTTCAGTCACCCTGATTAGTTTTCTAAAACCACTGAAAAGTGATTTCCATTCCCAGTACTTCAGCAAGATATGCCAACGCCATTGACTTCCAAGCCAATAAATCTCATGCACAATTTTCAGTGGATAAACTTCTCAAAAATTTTATGGGTTTTTTTTTTGAGAGTCATTTGACATATAAAAAGAGAAGACTTCTTTCTCTCTTTTTTCTTTTTTGACACATTGATACAACATTTATTATTGATTCTTACTGCTTTAGCTACTAACCACTCCTTCTGAGTAATTGTATTCATTCACAACTTCAATTTACAACAAGGAGTTGATATTTCTCAAATTCTAACAGTAACCCCGTCCTCCATATTCCTTGTTCCGTAACGATAGAAATAATTGCCTACTGATTACTGCCACTTGGATGGTCTGCAGGCATCTGCATTCAATATGTACAGAATGAAATTATTTCCCCCAACTGAAACCTATTTTCCTATTCATTCTTTAACATTTCTCACCTTATTTGAGAATTTCATCTTCTACCCCTCTTACTCAAGTCAGAAAAGTTGTACTTATTCTTAAATTCTATTTTTTATCCTACCTCTGGTCTTTTGCAGAATAGTTAGTTCTCTCTTTAATGAAGGCTCTCTGCGTGCTTATATGGACGAAATATCAGCTTTGTCTGATTTTCACTTGAAGTGTTATTTCTCCACGGAAACTGTTATATTTGTCCTCTTTTATCACCCAGCATGTCCCTATTGGAGCACATTTTGCATTTGAAATTACATGTTGAATATGTTCTTCTTTAATCGATATACTGTATGTTCTTTGATGATGAGGATCACTTCTGTCTTCTTTAAAAGCGGTGTCTAGAACAGACTCTAGTGATCGTGGCTGCTCAATAAGTATTCTTTAAAAGCATGATAAATTGGGGCACTTGAGTGGCTCAGTCAGTTAAGCATCTGACTTCAGCTCAGCTCATGATCTCCTGGTTCCGGGTTTGAGCCCTGCATCAGGCTCTGTGCTCTGTGCTGACAGCAGCCTGGAGCCTGCTTCAGATTCTGTGTCTACCTCTCTCTCTCTGCCCCTCCTCTGCTCTCTCTCTCTCTCTCTCTCTCTCTCTCTCCCTCTCTCCCTCTCTCTCTCTCTCTCTCTCTCTCTCTCTCTCAAAAATAAAGGTAAAAAAAATTAAAATAAATAAATAAAAGCATGATAAGTTAATTTGAGGCTGACTGAAGATGTGAATGTTTTGTAATTAATCTAGAAGTTATTTTTTGTTATTGTTTATGAATTTTAACAGGAAAGACCTATCTTAAGCCTACTTTTCCAGACGTGAAAAATTTTAAAGAAATTATTAGTGTGAGTCCTATACCTGCTGCCATTTTAATAATAAATTGGGTGACAGTCCCCATGACACTTAAATCAAAGTCTAAAATTTTGCAAGATTTCTCTTTAGTTTATTACTCCAGTCTCACCTCATGGGTTCTTTCTGCATTCACCCCGCTCAGGGGTATTCTGGCTTTATTGTTGCTCCTCAAACATACCCCGATACTTTCCATTTCTAGCCTTTTGAACTTGATGTTTAATTTGACTACATCCTACCTACCCATTTAGAAGGTCCATGCTTTGCTTTTCCACACCAATTCTAGAGTTAATTTAAGTATCAAATCTATTCTTTGTCTACTCTCTATTTCATTTATCACCATTTTATGATTTCCCACATTAATGTTTACTTTGGGTTTTATTTTCTCTTCTTATTCTAGTTCCTTAAAGTGGAAGATTAGGTTATTGATATAAGACCTTTACTATTGATATAGGTAGGTGTTTATAGCTACAAATGTACCTCAGAGGAGTATTTCACTGCATCTCAAAAGTTTTGGTCCACTGTGTTGTTATTCCCATTCATCTTAAAATATTTTCTAATTTTCCTTGTGATTCCTTCTCTGACCCATTGGCCATTTAAATGTTATTTAATTACCATGCGTTTTTGACGTTTCCAAATTTGCTTCTGTTTGGACTTCTAATTTCATTCCATTTTGGTTAGAGAAGATGCTTTTTGTATGATTTATTTTCTATAGTCTTTTAAAATTTATTGAGACATTTTCTTGTGTCATAACGTGTGATCTATCCCAGAGCAATTTCTATGTGCACTTAAGAGAGGATCTGTATCCTGTTGTTGTGTATAGTTTCCTTTATTTGTCTGATAGGTATATTTGGTTTATGGTGTTCTCACATCTTCTATTGCCTTGTTTATATTCTGTCTAGTTGTTCTATCCAGTATCAAAAGGAGATACCGGGGTGCACAAGTGTTACTGTTGAACCACTTAGTTTTCCCTTCACTTCTGTCAGGTTTTTTCTTTGTATGTTTTGTTTATATGTCTTTGTACATGAATATATGTTTATAATTGTTTTTTTATATAACAGTTTGTTGTCAAATTGGTTTCCATATAACACCCAGTGCTTCTCCCCACAAGTAGCCCCCACCATGACCATCACCTTCTTCCCTCCCTCCCCCTTCAGTCCATGGTTCCTTTTCAGTATTCAGTAGTCTCTCGTGATCTGTGTCCCTCACTCTCCCCAGCTCTCTTTCCCCCTTCCTCTCCCCATGGTCCCCTGTTAGGTTTCTCCTGTTAGACCTATGAGTGCAAACATATGGTATCTGTCCTTCTCTGCCTGACTTATTTCGCTTAGCATGACACCCTCGAGGTCCATTTACATTGCTACAAATGGCCATATTTCATTCTTCCTCATTGCCATGTAATACTCCATTGTATAGATAAACCACATCTTCTTTATCCATTCATCAGTTGGTGGATATTTAGGCTCTTTCCATGATTTGGCTATTGCACAAAGTGTCACTATGAACACTGGGGTACATGTGCTCCTATGCATTAGCACTTCTGTATCCTTTGGGTAAATCCCTAGCAGTGCTATTGCTGGGTCATAGGGGAGTTCTATCAATAGTTTTTTGAGGAGCCTCCACAGTGTTACCCGTGGAACTTTAAAAACCCATAAAATCACTCTCATCTAGAACTGCACTGACCAACATGTAGCAGCTAACCACATGGGGCTATTTAAATTTACTAAGTGAAATTGAGTTGAAGTTAAGTTAGACAGTTATGCTCACCATATTTCAAATGCTTGAGATCCATACGTGTCCAGTGACTATCATATTGGATAGCACAGATATTGAACATTTCTATTATCACTCAAATTTCTCTTAGCAAAACTAATATAGATACTTATTTCCAAATTTTCTGCCCTCTTTCAAAGTTTGATAGAAATGTAAAATCAGAAGGTATTTAGAGGCCAATTATTTCATTTTAAAGATGTGAAATCAGAATTAATGTCTTCCCCAAGGTCACATGCATAACTCACTGGCGGGGCCAGGATAGAATGCATTCGCTCATCAAGGGTATACTGAGTGTCAATCTGTGAAGGTTCTTTGGCTGCATAAACAATTGCATTGTTTCACTGCAAAGATATAATAGTCATATTTGGTTAAGCTTTGATTAGGGTTGGCCAGTTAGCTTTCTTTGCAATCAGGGACATCCTAAAGTGGAAAGGCTGCTAAATGAACACAATAGTCACCTCACTCCAAATTAATGATGGTGGACTGCCCCAAGGTGGGCATTCAGAGCCACTGGAGTAGCTCCTTTGATTAATGGAGGCTTCAAGATCTCTAAATCAATTACTTTATTATGTTACAGTCAGTTACCCGGGAATTATGATATTCTTATTGACAACATGCACATTACTGTTGCAAACATAAGCTTAAAACACCCAGGAGCAGGTTTTAATGTATAATGTATCATGAATCATGAGATGATTACTTAATACTATATAAAAATAACAACAACAAACATTATTCTACACTATTATGTACAGAGACTTCTGCATTTGTGCATGCACAGAAAGCTACAGAATTGAAAAGATAAGGCAATATTCCCCAGTGGGGTAGGTATTAGCTACATTTCTCTACCTTCATATTAGTGATTTAGAAGAAGAAAATACTTCCTCAGACTGTGGGGAAGCACACTTAATTTGTATAAAGTAGGGCCTTGGAATCAGATTCTGATTTAAATCTTTGCTTTGCCTTTTCCTATCAGTCTAACCTGGAGCAAGCTATTTACTTCTTCTGTGGATTAAATAAAACCATATATGTAAAATTTATCAGAACAAGCGAAGTCAGTAGAATTTTTTAAAATCTATGCAAAAGACATACAATATTTTGGATATTCTATCATTTCCTAAAGTGAAAATTGGGGCATCTTACATTTTTTGGAATTGTTCTCTACCCTGCGATAAACTATTTTGGTATATTTGATCATGTGCTTTTTATTCACCCCAAAGAAAGGAATGGGATAAAGGCAGAGAGCTCCAAAGAAGTGGGAAATACTATGTTATCTTACTTGTAAAGTTTATCTGAATTCAGCAACCATCTATAAACCACATGAGGGTTTCCTAAATATACTAGAATTCTGAATTTATCTATTCACATGTTCATATGATTCCTATCCATCCATCCACCCATCCATCCATCCATCCATCCATTCATAATGGTGCTTCATTTCCCTTCCTTCTCACTGGGAATGTTACTGATTCACTTCTTCTACTTCATCTTCTAAGTCCCAAAACATCTCTTAATAAATTGTCTATTAAGTGTACTATTTTTAAAAGATATATCACTTGGCTCTTAAAAACAAGAAACACATGACAACAGAAAGGAGTAATTTTAAAAGGATCAGTTTTGTCAGTTGAAGTTAAAAATACAGATCACTCATCTTCCCATTGGCTGTCATCTGAATTTGTGATGAATGTATCACATATCCCCCAAAATGGTACATAATACAGTAGAATGTAAAATCTGATGATACGCACACTTGGAATTAACTCAAGTGTGTTCTACAGTGACAAAGGAAAATTATGCATAGATGTTTATCACAAAGAAAGGGTGTCTAACCCTGGTTTCATAAATATAGAACTATAGATGTAGAATGACTCTGTCAGAGTGCAGTCACTTTTAGAAAGACTTTGGCTACAAGGTTAAAAGAAATAGGCAAGAATCACAGGTTTCAGTAGGAAATGCATTAATTTTCCTTTTATACTACTTTCAAAAGTATTACGAACACTACAGTTCTTTATATTCTTAGAGTTATCTTGGGACAAAATTTATCACAAGGACAGTGAAGGACATATCAAGCATTATTATCCTCATTTTCATTAATTGGGTCTGTGTCCTATAGGGCCACTGCTTTTTGTTTTTGCCTGTTTGGATTTGTTTGTTTGTTTATTTGTTTGTTTTTGTTTAAGTTTATTTATTTATTTTTGAGATAGAGAGAAGCAGAACGAGAGGGTGGCAGAGGGCCCAAAGCAGGTTTTGTGTGGACAGCAGAGAGCCGGATGCGGGGCTCAAACTCACCAACTGCAAGATCATGACCTGAGTCAAAGTCGGAAGCTTAACCAACTGAGCCACCCAGGCGCCCCATATTTTTGTTGATTTGAAGCGGTAAATCAGAAGAAAACACCGTAAATCATCAGTCAAAATAGTGATTCTCTCCAATATTTTTTACAATTTTTTAGCCGTGAAACTTCTCTCCCCCCTTTTACATCTCCACATTCAAAGTTGTAAAGACCAGCCCCAAAGCCACGTATTTAATAATAAAAAAAAACTTACCTAAGCAAATCAGCCTCCCTCTTTAAAGCTTAAGTCTCTGTCTCTACCTCTCTCTCTCTTTCTCTCTCTCATCATTTTTTCAGCTTTTTTGATTCATTTTAATCTTACAAGACTGAAATATTCTGGAAGAAAATCGGTACTAGTTTTTATTTCTGAATACCCTTCAATTGAAAGATGCTCAATAATTATTTATTGACTTAAATTTTTGAAATGGACGGACTGTCTTACTCTTTTGGATTAGTAGCAGTCAAACCAATTAGTCTGAATATACATTAGTTGGATTAAGCCCATCAAGTTTTTCCTGCTTTCCATGGACTCTTCTTTTATCAGATATAGGAGAGCTTCCTTCTCCCAAATGTTTATCAATATCTAAAACATAGATGACATAAGAATGAAATAACCACAGAAGTTCTACACAGGGCACCTGGGTGGCTCAGTTGGTTAGGAGTCCGACTTTGGCTCAGGTCATGATCTCACGGTTCATGGGTTCGAGCTCTGCATTGGGCTCTGTGCTGACAGCTAGCTCAGAGCCTGGAGGCTGCTTCAGATTCTGAGTCTCCCTCTCTCTCTGACACTTCCCTGCTTGCACTGTCTCTCTCTGTTGCTCAATAATAAATAAAAAATATTTTTTAAAAATTAAAAAAAAAGTTCTACAGCCCATATACATTAGGACCCAGTTATGAGAAATCCATGTATGTATGAATTTTTATTTTCTATATGCAACTTAAATACCAGGTTTTATTGAGCATTTGATTGAACTTGGATGAGTTACCTCTGGCTATTTCCAGGTGTTTGTGTGTGTGTGTGTGTGTGTGTGTGTTGAGGGGGCAGTAGTTACTAAGTTGGAAGATGTCAGAATATCCAAACAAAAAATCCCCCAAAAGATTGTGTATAACACATATATACCACATCGTCTTTATCAATCCATCTACTAAGGGATCCTTGGGTTGCTTCCATATCTTGGATGCTTCAATAAATACAAGGGTGAATATATCTTTTCAAATTAGCGTTTTTGGGGTTTTTTTGGTAAATATCCAGTAGTGGGATTATTGGATCATATGGTGTTTATTTAATATTTTGAGGAATGCATAACATATAAAGTCATTGAATCACTCTATTGTACACCTGCAACTAATGTAACGTTGTGTGTCAACTATACTCAAATTTAAAAAAAAGCGAATGAACAAATAAACAAAACACACAAAGGATCCAATCAATCATTTGATATGTTACACCAAATAGCCATGATATTTCCATACAACTAGCATACTTTGAGCTTTTGGTTGCTCACGTTTTTAATATTGTAAGAGCCAGACTGATAAGAACTGAGTTCTATATTCAAAATGAGTTTATATTTAGTCATCCATGCCACAGATTTTCCTAGGCAGCAAAGCTGTATCTTTCACATAACCTTGGTATGATAATGACATCAGAATTTATTATTGTCTGTAAAGAATTTATCCATAATACTATGACTTGCCGGCATTTCCTACCATTTTTAAATTCCTTTATTGTCCTTAATAAAGCCAGTACAAATAAGCCTTCTGCTTGAAGCCTATATACACAAATACTATGACCTATTTTCCTTCCACAAAATTGGGGGAAGTATTGCTTATCACACTTAAGGCTCTATTTAAATGTTAAAAACATAAATTTCTTAAGAGAGAACATTAATTTTATCTAAATAGCTACAGATCCAAAACCCTTTCTCTGTAATTATGAAGTACAAAAACTCTGATTTCTGAAAGTTTGTTTATAATTTTGGTGAAAAACAGTTACAGTAAGTCAGGTATTTCTTTTTCCTGGTTGCTCAGGGCTGACTGTTATTCCAATAACCAGTCTCTCAAGTGGTGGGGAAATTCTCAGTTGCATCTCATACCCTTAGGGAATATATAGATCAATAAATCCATATTTACTGGCCTCGGTCATATCAACAGCTTCTATGTTTTAATCTCACGTGTGGTTTCTGAGGATCTCATATGCAAGCCCTGAAATCCCCCTGGTACAGTTATTAGTCAGCGTAAACTTGAATACCTCTTCAATGGTATTCAGGCAGGAAATCATTGAGAATCGGTAATTGATGAGGTGTAGGTAAAACATGTTTGCCAACGGTAGAATTGTTTGGCACTAGGAGGCATACAGCATCTTGCTCATTCATGTATTAACAAGTATTTGCTGTGTATCTGCCGCGGCCAGATTCTGTGCTCGATGTTTGGCATACAGTGGTGAACATGGCGGTGGTTTCTACCTACATGAATCTCCGATTCAGTGAGACAACAGACCACAGAGAGGTAAATGAACCAAAAAAATGGTTGAATTGTCTATTTTTAATAAAATGAAAATAGAATTGTGCTGCAGATAAACAGGTAGAGCAAGAAAATAGGTAGTTTGATCCCAAAAGGCATACATGCATTCAGACTGATTTCCGAGGAGTGAAAATGACATACCACTCATTTGAAGATCTTTGTAAAAAACCATCCCAGGCATGAAGAATATCACATAGAAAAAAAAATTCCAATACTTGCGGGTCCCAAAGAAGCTCAGGGCAGCTATAAGGTAGTAAATTAGGAAGATGATTATTACAAAGTTAGGTTAATGCATAGATTTGTGTAAGATGCTTGCAAGGGACTTGTAGACTATAATCCCATGATTGAATTTTATTCAAAGTGCAGTTGGAATTATTATAAGCTTAGGAGTGAAATTATTTAATTTATATGTTAAATACACATGTTCCAAATGGTATGTGAAGTACTGGTGTGAGATAAAAATGGAATCTGCAAGATCTATCAAGAGGATATAAAAATTGTCTGTAATTGAAATGAAGATGGTTTGGATTTGGATTTTTCATTGGAGACAAGAAGCAAATACATTTGTTATGTTATTTGGAGAAGTAGATAAACTTGAGATAGAGTTTGGAGGTTAAAATTCAAAATATAGTGATGTCTTTGACATACATATATCAAAATGATTACCACAAAATGTTTGGTTAACATCCATCACCACATATAGTTGTTTTTCTTATGAGAGCTTAAAATCCATTTCTTTAGCAACTTTCAAACTGTTGAAATTTTGTTACAGTATTGTTAACACTAGTCACTGTATTTATTTTTTTATGTACCTTACACTGGACTAATTAATTATGTATTTTTAAATTATTTTCCTACTGTTCTACAATTTCTATAGAGTTTACAATTGACAACTTACCATAATCTGCTTCAGTTTTATGCTGAGTCAGTTTCAGTGCAATATATAAACATTATTTCTATATATCTCTATTCCCTCCTGGCCAAATTTGAAGTGTTATTTTTATAAACATTGCATCTACATATATGAAAACCCCAAAAATACAGAGCTATAATTATCCCTTTAGATGATTATATCCTGAGAGCTAAGACAAAGAGAACAACTGTTGGCCAGTGTCCACTAAAACCCAGCAGACCCCTGGGTTAGCATTAGCACAGAATGCAACACATCCCCTTGAGTTAAACCATATGAGTGTCAATTTCTGTTCTGCCACTTAATAACTTTTGGTGTTGTGTGAATTATTGCACCCCTTTGTATTTAATTTCTTTATTTATATATTGGAAATAATAATAGTACTTACATCACATGGTAGTTGTGAGGATTGGATAATTTAATACATATAGAAAATCTTAGAAAGGTAATTGACCTGCAGTGATCTCCCTGTTAATGTCAATAAGTATTGTCATTTCTCACAAAACTGAAATTGTCATCTGTTTCATTTTCCTCAGTCAATGTCATTACCATTTTTTTCTTTTCCTATGCTAAAGACTTGAATAACCACTGAAGCATCTTCCTCATCCTTCAAATTTAATCATCCATCTTATTAGTTCCTTCTCAGAACTGCTTCTAACACTTCTCCTTTCTGTTATCCTGGGGTTAATGCGGTTTATTGGGCTTATACATGGATTTATTAAAACAGGATCCCCCTCCCTGCCCATATCCTGTTCTTACTAGAGGACTAACACAATTACACTACACCTTGCTAACCCATGTATTTTTAATTGCTTACTGATTAAATTTTATGCTTTATGATACCTAAGACCCTTCATGATTTTAGCCCGACCAATCTTAGAATCTGATTACATGTCACTCTTCTGTATATAATTTTTAATTTTTTCTTTGTTCCCAAACATGGTCATGGCCTATCAATAGAAAAAAATCATTAGTATAGCTTTTCTTTTATCTTTTTTCCCTTCTCTATTACTTTTTTCTTTCATTTTATTTATTTATTAAAAACAAATGACATGTTCCTACCCAAGATACACTAAAACACTAAATGGAGATCTTTATGGTTGGGTATGAAAAGTTACTGGGTGCTTCCATCCACCCACCCAGTGTGGAGAAACACAATTCTCTCTTGGTTCTTTTCTCAAATGTGTCTGAAGAATACTTTCTTTGTCAGGTGTGAATATGGATAATGAAGAAAATAACACTGTTGTAAAATAACTTTATGAACTCCTGTTTCAACAATGTAGAATTACAGAACTTCTGCCTTTCTAGTTCTTAATGGCAGAATATGTTCTCCAATTTTCTTTGTTTTTAGGGTGTCATGTATATATCATATAATTTCAAGTAATTCTCCATTGTATATAGTTATTTAACTTGTTGTTTCTTGGAAAGTGTAACATGAGAGAAAGGGCTATGCCCAATGATTTTTATGCATTTTCCGTGTCCACGACTTTCCTAGCAGATGCTGTCCAATCACTGTTCATGAAACACATTTAAAAAATGGTGGTCAAGGCTTCTCAGGGTTAAAGAATCTTAAAATTATCCTCTGTGGGCAAAGATTCATCTTTCACTATGTCCCCAAATGTCCCTGTTGAGCTTTTACTTATGATATTCACTCCTTCTTATTAAACTCCCTTTTACCTAAAAATAAAACACCTTAAGGAATATTGACAGCACTCCAACTCTAATCTTCATCTTCATTTATGCACATAAAGAAAACATTTGCTATCTGGAATGCATCTTCTAGAGACAAAACCTGCAATTAAAATAATTAATTCAATACCCTCTTTTCAGAACCCATAGCTCATTTTAGTGGGCATTTGGGGATTTGTATAGTACCTTTAATTTTTGCAATGTTCCCTCTTTTTAAAGGAAAACATATTAATGTCATATTAAATTTAATTCAGATTCACTGTAGAAGAGATGGGATGATCATAAATTACTTAATAAACCTGATTTTTAAACATTTTTATTTCTTTCAAGATTAAAGTTTTATATTGAGTATGAAACTTTAGCCATATGAAAAAAAATTAGCTCCAAAACTTATGTTTAAAACACTTCAAATAAAAAATGTGTGGACATCATCTGAACTTAGTATCAGAATATGATTTTTTGTGGAGGGCTAAATTTAAGAAATACTCTTAATATAACAATGCTGCACTCTCTCCTCCACTTTCCAAGTCCCTCCACCCCCATTTCTGCAACATTATCTCGAAATTTCCATTAGTGTGGAGAGTCTTATGACTCATCTTAATGTAGTTTAATGACTATGTACTTTGTAGCAAATTAAACCTTATTAAATGAGAATTTGGGGATGAAAATAATACTTCCATTTAAAATTAGCACATCTGATTTTTACATATCCTTAAATCTCATTATTAAAACTTCATATTTTAGTTCTGTGTATCTCATTTGAATGTAGAACTGCACACATTAAAAATAGAAGGATTGTTTTAGAAACCAGGGAATTGGATATGTAGGCACAAATTTAGTAAGGGATTTAAAAGGCACAAATATTTTTGGCATTTATTGCACGCTGTTGGACTGCATCAATGACTCATTAAAGTCATTAAAATAATGCTGGAGTGTAATGAACTATTTGAATGTTCCTATTAAAGACAGGATACAAATATACAAATTTTGTTCTTTTCCTTATTTCTGAGAAATTCTGGACAAGTGAATTTTTTTCCCCTAACATTTATACTATAAGTTTTTCTTAAGTAATAAAACATCACGTTTTTTACTTATGCTGATTAATTTAATGGACAAAAAAATTGGAATTTACTATAAATTGTTTAATTCATTTATTGAAGACACTCAGAATAATATTGTACTATGTTAATCTTTAGACTTCTATTTGTCATTTTTGCTGATTGGTAAATAGAAACAGAACAGTAATGAAGAAAACACTAAAAGTCTTAACATTTTTAAACAGAAATTTCAAATCTCTAGTCATTTTTTCAGATATTTTCAAGTTACTTTGAAAAATGAATTTTTGAGTGCAAAAAAATGCATAGTAGTTGTTGAAGATCTGTATAAAGAGAAAATTGTGATAAGGAAAATGAAAATCACCCATATTGAAATTAGAATCTAATATAAAAGCTAGATTCTTATTAGTGATTTTTTAAGTTTTATGTTTTATGTGTTTTTCTTTTTTATTAAAAAATAATGTTTATTTTTGAGAGAGAGAGAGAGCAACAGAACATGAGAGGGGAGGAATAGAGAGAGAAGGAGACACAGAATCCAAAGCAGACTCCAGGTTCTGAGCTGTCAGCACAGAGCCTGATATGGGATTCAAACTCCTCAGATCACGACCTGAGCCAAAGTCGGACACTTAGTTGACTGAGCAACCCAGGTGCCCCTGTATTTATTTTAACTTTTACTTGGCAACTGATTTATTAGTATCTTGTTATTTTCCGATTGGGATACCTTTTGTTTCCTGCTTGATAGGTTTGGTTGCATGAGTATTGATAGGTATAGTGCAGAATACTTCAATGTTTTGTTATTACACAGTTGATTTTGTTCTATATTTTACAGTGATGAATATAAGTCCATGAATCAAATGATTGTACCATAAAATGGAACAATAGGTGGTCATTCATTTCTGAAGTTTTCTTAAAACAAATTGCGTCCTGATTCCTAGTGCCAACTCCTGAATGAAAAGACTCTTACAACTTCTTTTACTTGGTTTCTTCATCAAAATTTTTACTTTAGATAAGTGCTCAAGATCAAAAGATTGTAATTATCATCTCTTTATGACTATCAGTTATGGTCATTATATAACTAATAAAGAAGGAAGAGAAGGAGGAGGAAGAGAAGGAAGAAGTAGAAGAGGAAGAAAAAGAAAGTAGCCCTGTTGTTTAATCCTTCTTGTCAAAGGAGGGAGAAGAAGATAAGAGCAGAGTGTCCTTGCTTGGGGATGTCTAAGAATAGTCAGCTTGTGTTTCCTTGTTATGGATTCACTGTCAAGAATCCTTATGTAGGGTCAAGTGTTAGAAAAGTTGCTGGGATGAACAATAATCGAAAGTGTCAAATGCAACCCAGATTGTATTTCAGTCTGGCAATCATTCAAGTAAGTCAAAGAGTCTGGGCACCATACTGTCAAAGAAAAACACAGAGCTAAGAATCTGATAATCAGAACATCTGGGTTGTAGGATCAATTTGACATAGTTAAGAAAAGTGAAGGAAAACAAATGGGGAATCCCATCCCACTGCAAAATGGAAGGGATTATTACTCTTCTAGAAGATGTTCAAGGGCTAGTGTAGATGGGGTTCCTGCAAATCTGAATTGCCGTACTCACATGATGATGCACGAATTTATTTAGACCGTTTCCTGGTTTTAGTTTCATCATCAGGCAACTTCTGTCTATATTGTGACAAGGATGACCACTATCATCTTTAGGCACATATTATATCAACTGAGAAACTGTAACCACCATTTCCCTAAGAAATATCTAAGCAAATACCATGGGATTGGTAATATGATCATTTCAATTTCCCTGATCAGCTCACTATAATTCTAATTAGCTGTAACTAGAGCCAGCAGATGACATTAGCTCTAGCATATATACATAGATAGAAGCACGTCACTACTCAAATAAAGACAAAGATGCTCCAATCAAATAAGGAATACTAAATAAGGGCAGGAAAAAAAACAGATGCTGGTTTGTTTGTTTTTTTTTTTTCACTGTAGATGAAAACTAAGTCTGTGAATTTAGTTTATCCACTCTCCAAGCTGACTAGTAAGTGCGATAGTCCCCAAAGCCATGGGGCTGGGTGTGTTTCAGCTTTTAGATCTGGAGGCCTGATCCCTGCCTGGAAAAGCCAGAAGGGCAGGACTGCCACCCTAATAGGCCTGGAAGGGACCTCTACCCCAGTGGATCATGGGATTGTCCTTGTAGTTGGCACTTAACATAATATCAATTACCCCTCTCTTCTTTCCTATTTCTCTCTTTTGGAAGGGAAATGTCTAACCTATAGCCTGTCCCACCATTGCATTTTGGAAATCAACTTGTTTGGTTTTACATGTTCACATCTGAAGAGCAATTCTGCATCAGAATGTATCATACGTTGACTCTTACCCATACCTGATTTAGATGATACTTAGATGGAGCTTTGGCTTTAAGACTTTAGTGCTGATGCTGGAATGAGTTAAGATTTTTGAGGTTGTTGGATGTAATGAATGTATCTAGTTATGCGAGATGGCCACTAATTTTGGAGGGACAGGGGTTAAATGCCAATGACCGAATATTCGTGTTTCCTCCAAACTTACATGTTGAATTTTAACCCCCAATGTGATGGGATTAGGTGGAGTCCCAAGAGAGCACTGGCATCCCTTCTTCCATATGAGTACAGAGCACCTGTTGACCAAGCAATGGGCCCTCACCAGGCACTGAGCCTGCCAACACCTTGATCTTGGACCTCCAGCCTACAGAATTGTGTGAAATACGTTTCTGTCATTTATAAACCACCTAATCTATGGTATTTATTACAGCAGCCTAAGCAGACTAACACAGTCATATAATATCATTTCCATAGGATGTTAAAGATGGAAAATTCTACTCCCATTATTAAAATGTTTTGAACTTACCAGGGCAGTATTTTAGCTCTCAATTGCTTTATGGCACATTTTATAACATTCAAGATCCTTTTGGCCCATTTTGTGAAAAAATATCACTGATATTCTGAATATTTCATTTATCTTGTTGCTTGCATAGTATTTTGATGACACTAGAAGGAAATCCACTTGCTTATTTATATTAACCCTGGAAATACAAACTTCTTGGCCTAAAAAAATTCAATTAATGGATATAATTATTTTAATATTCATTTTATAAAAACTATAGAATCATAGACTACTGTATTTAGCAGAAACTTCAAAATCGTCTAGTCCATATTGTAGGGAAGTTAAAAATCAATGTTCAACCATGCTTATTTATTCTATTTGCAGTTAGAATGGTGTCTTATTTGATAGCCAAAAAGTATACACAACACAAATGTCCATCAGATGAGGAATGCATAAACAAAGAATGACACAGACACACAATGGAATATTATTTGGCCAAAAAAAGAAATATAGTGACATGGTAGAACATAGATGAGCCTTTAACATGTTATGCCAAGTGAAAGAATCCAATCATAAAAGACTATATATTGTATGATTTCATTTATATGGAATGCTCAGAATAGGCAAATGTTCAAATAGAAACAATAATCACCTAGTGATAGGGAAATGAAAAGTGACTGCTAATGGCATGGGTTTCCTTTTGGGGTGATAAATAGGTGGTAAAATTAAAGTATAGTGGTTGTCACACATTAAGAACCGTTGAATTATATAACTAAAATGGGTGAAATATATGACATACGAATTACATCTCAATAAACCTATAAAATCACCCTTGTCCAATGATGCTTCATTATAGCATTTGCACTCATATTGGTGTCTTACTTGGCTAGTCCATTAAATGACCTTTGTGCAATCAGTAAAATTTCCCATGGAATAGCGATCTGTGAAATTAGCAATCTGTGTTTCACTGTAGCCAAAAGTACTAGAACATAGATGTCTACCGGTTAAGCTCCAGATTTTGAATGCTTGGGTCAGATTCCCAATTTTGTCACTTAGATGTAGAAAGTTAGAAATACAACTTATTCTTATTTTAATGTTTCTTTATTTCTTTTGAGAGAGAGAGAGAGAGAGCAAGAGCACATGAGTGGGGAAGGAGCAGAGACAGAGGGGACAGAATCCCAAGCAGCCTCGGCACCCCCAGCACAGAGCCTGATGCGGAGCTCAAACTCGCGGCCACAAGTCACGTGGCTTACATGATCTGAGCCAAAATCAAGAATTGGACAGTTAACCACTCAGACACCTCTATAACTCAATCTTAATGATTCTCAGTTGACTGTTCTCTACAGTGAACATAATAATAGCATCCTACATCTGAGCTTATTTTCAGAGTCAAGTGAAATATGAATGTAAAATATTAAGTGCCTTATTCATGGTAAATACCTCGTACCAAATACAGTGATGACATTTCAGCATCTTGGACTGAAGGTGATTAATATTTGCCTCTCTGACCCTCAGGTGTTCTTGTTGTTTTCATTTTTATGGAATTGAAAAACAAAGTAACTCCAAAATTATAAATAATATGGACCTGAAGGGGATGATTATAAAATAGAGCACAAACAAGAAAGTTTGGGGGAGAAGTTTACTGCAAGAGAATAATAATCAGCTCATCAAGGAATAAAGTCTCACTAAATACTTCTCTAAATAATACCTGACAAATCTATGAAGACTGACAAGATGCATGACACAAATTAATTGATTATTATTGTACATCTTAATTTGGAAGCCCATTGAAATATTCTGCTCATCCTCACATAAACAACAGATACAAAAACTTAAGGGAAGGGGCTCCTGGGTGGCTTAGTCAGTTAGGCGTCTGACTTCGGCTCAGGTCATGATCTCAGGGTGTAAGGACGCAGGTCTGATTCAGCCTTCCCCTGTACTTAAAGGGGAAGGTGCCGGCTTCTTTGTATCATTGGCCAATAAAAGGGCGCACATTGCCCAGAAAAGGAGGGACAACTCCTGTGGCATCCAATCAGGAGAGGCCAGCTAACGCCTTTGACCTTTCTAGGGGTGGGCCTAAAGATGGAGGCTAGTCACGCTCCACCCTACATGAGGGTCCTGGGCCCACTCTGTGATTGGTGGACACCCTAAATGTTGTGATTGGCTCCCACTACTGCCAGTATTGATAGCGGGGTAGGGAATGGATCGCTGTGCCTGTGTCCTCATTTCTTGTAATGCCCCCTTCGAAAAAAAGCCCCTACACCACCATAAGCCACCATGTTCGGGGCTCTCTCCATGTGGCCAGCGGGTTGGTGGAG
Organism: Helogale parvula; assembly: GCA_004023845.1. Lineage (NCBI taxonomy): Eukaryota > Metazoa > Chordata > Mammalia > Carnivora > Herpestidae > Helogale > Helogale parvula. The sequence goes on from PJEM01001591.1 coordinate 246,100, forward strand.
TCTGTGAGCCTGAGCTTAAGCCCATAATAAAGCCCTTTGTTTCTGCATGTGTGACTTGGTCTCCCTGGTAGTCTCTGGTTCCTTTTGAGGCGATATTGGAAACGGGCATAACAAGGGCTTGTGAGTTCGAGTCCCACGTTCAGTTCTGTGCTGACAGCTCAGAGCCTGGAGCCTGCTTGGGATTCTGTGTCTCCCTCTCTGCCCCTCCCATGCTTATGTTCTCTCTTTCTCAAAAATAAATAAATAAACATTAAAAGAAAATAAAAACAAAAAACTTAAGGACAATGTTTCATTCTTCCAAAGGTTTAAATTTTCTTTTTATTTCAGGCCACTTCCTTCTACAAACTCTCCTCACTTCACATCCAGAAAGCTCAGGATAATATGTGTATAAGCTTTATACATTCAGCTCTGATTCTCTCCGTGACCTAAATGAATACTATTAACAGACCAATTAAAAGGATAAAGTTCACCAATGTATAAATTAGAACTGGCTGAATTAATACTTCCTTCAGGATTTCAACAATGTTCCAGCTTAATAGGTGGACTCCAAGGACAGATTATAATTAAAATACCTGCTTTTCCTGGATAGAAACTAGGTTCCTTTATCTCTAACGTATGTTTAAATACACTGATATGTTTTTTAACATTATGGTAGGAAAATGTCTGCCCCAAGGATGCTGAAACTAATGCGGCATCGGGACTGAGACGTTCCCTGCCCACATTCAGGAAAAGGGAAGCATCTCTCTCCATCGAGGCTTCCATAACAATTTAGAGAACATTTCTCAAATGCGCCTACTGAATTCAAATTCTTTGTTTTCAAGCTACGGGAAGTATAAACTTTTGAATTCTTAAACCTGAAGGTTACATTCTATTACCAAACTTTTTAAACCTTTCTCTCTTTTTTAATTTAAGTTATTTTCTTCTAGTTCTTAGGCTCTATAAGGCTTTATTTGTGTACAAAGCACTTTATGTCTTGGGAGGGTCCCCCTTGGCCCGGTGTTACCCCTAACTGGTAACCAGTATGCCCAGCTGCCTCACGAATGCTTTGCATATAAGGGGATTTATGAATAAATTTGGCAGGGAAACTGCAAGTTTTTAATTTTGATGAAATCCAATTAATAATACTTATTTTCATTTACTGCTTGTGAGTGGGTGTTGTGTATAAGAAACGACGTTTTCCTCCAAGAGTTTTAGTTTTAGTTTTAATTTTAACAATGAAGTGTTTGATCAGTTTTGACTTCAATTTTGTTATGGTGTGATGTAGACACCAAACTTCATTCCACAGCATGTAGGTACTGAATTGTCACAGCCCCGTTTTTGAAAAGACTATTTTTCCTAGTTGAATTTTCTTGGCACTCTTGTTGAAATCAATTGATTACAGATATGTAGGTTTATTTTTATTTTACTGGTCTGTATTACTTTCATTATGTCACTATTATAGGGTCTTTATTACTGTGTAATTTTATCAAGTTTGGAATGGGGAAATATGAGTTCTCCAACTCTTTTCTCTTTAGAGAATAAAATATATACATATTATTTTAGACAACTGATTTTTAATAAGGAGAAAAGGAAATATGCATTTTTATTATCATTAACATAATCAGTATCTTGTTCTTACTCCAATTATTGTTGGAGTCAAATGCTTCTGCCTAAAGATGACCTTTAGTATCTCTTTTAAAGTTGGTCTGCTAGCAAGGAATTGCCTCACTGTTCATTGATCAAGTGGTATTTTTATTGTGTATTCTTTTTTGAAAGTTAGCTTTACTGTACATAGGAATTATTAGTTAACTGTTTTGTTCCTTTCAGTAGTTTGATGTTATCCCACTGCTTGCTGGCCTGCATTTTACAAAAATTTTTTTTGAAGTTTATTTATTATAGAGACAGAAACAGAGCATGAGTCAGGGAGGGACAAAGAGCGAGGGAGACACAGAATCTGAAACAGGCTCCAGGCTCTGAGCTGTCAGCACAGAGCCCAACACGGGGCTCAAAACCATAATCCCTGAGATCATGACCTGAGCCAAAGTTAGATATTTAACCGACTGAGCCACCCAGGTGCCCCGGCCTGCATTTTTTACATGTGTATTTATTTTGAGAGAGAGGGAGATAAAGAGATAGAAAGAGAGAGAGAGAGAGAGAGAGAGAGAGAGAGACACTAGAATCCCAAGCAGGTTCTGCATTGTCACCACAGAGCCCAATGAGGGGCTTGATCTCATGAACCATGAGATCATGACCTGAGCCCAAACCAAGAGTCAGACACTTAACCAGCTGAGCCACCAAGACACCTCTCTGGTCTGCATTTCTTCTCACAAGAAACCAACTCTTTAATATTGCCGAGGTTCCCTTATCCATGACAATTCAATGATCTTTCCAGATTTTCTCTGTCTTTGTCTTTTAGCATTTTTACTGTGATGTGTCTGATTATGGATCTCTTTGTGCTTTTCCCATTTGGAATTTGTTGAGCTTCTTGGATATAGAAGCTAATGTTTTCAAAATTAAATTTAGTAAAGACTCAGCCATAATTTCTTTGAATTTTTCCCCGTGCTCTTTTTTTCTCTCCTGTTATTCCGGTACTCCCATGATGCTTATATTGATGAAGTTAATGGTGTACCCCTTTCTCTGATTATTTGTTTACTTTCTTCATTCTATCTTTTTCCCTGCTTTTGGATTGCATCATCTTTTCCCAACCATTTTCACGTTCACTGACTCTTCCACGAGTTCATTCTACATTGAGCTCCTGTAAGGCAGTTTTCATTTCAGTTATTTATTTTAAAATTCCAAAATTTCCATTCGATCCTTGTTTAAAATAATTTCTATCTCTTTATTAACATTCCCTATTTGGGCTGTTGACACAAACATCCTTTTACTTCTGTATGTATGGTTTCCTGTAGTTCCTGAAATAATTTATAATGGTTGCTTTGGAATCTGTTACCACTGTCACAAGAAGGTTGGGTTGTCAATTTTTTGTTTGTTTGTTTTTCTTTCCTGCGTAGAGAGTCACGCTTTTTCTGTTTCTATGCATTCTGTGCATTGTGTTGAAACCTGCACATTAAAAACAGTCTGAACACTGTTTCCTCCCTCCCATCTAAAGCCCATTGCTTGTTTATTTCTTTCGTACCATAGTTGTACTGTGTAAGTAGAGTTCTCCCATCGCATGAGCCTATGGTGTCCCTGCTTAGCAGGCATAGCTTGGGTGTGTGCATAGTCACCCAGGATTTTCTGTCTCTTTTTCTTCTTTCTTTTTTCATGTTTATTTATTTATTTAGAGGCGAAGCACAGGAGAGGAAAAAGGGAGAGGTAGAGAGAGAATCCCAAGTAGGCCCTATATTGTCAGTGTGGAACCCAATGTGGGGCTTGGTCTCATGAGCGGTGAGATGACCAGAGCAGAAATCAAGAGTCAGATGCTTAACCATCAGCCACCCAGGTCTTCCTCTTTATCTGCTTTCTATGCCATGTTCATTTGCTGTTTTCTGTCTGGTCCTGCACTGGTAGAATTATTGCTCTCACAGAGCAGGGAAGAAGGGAAGGATTTCAATAATTTTCAGACCTAGCTGACAACACCACAGATTCCCACTCTTTTTATCCAAGGTTCCTTAGTTTTTCTGGAATAAACGCCTTTCAATTTGCCATTTGTCTTTGTTCAAAATTTAGAATTCTGAAAACACTGTATAGAATTATGGTCATTTCAGGTAATTTTATGTGGCTTTAATATTGTTGAGTAGGGTACTTACTAAAGTGCTTACTAGACCACTCCAGAGGCTCCATCTCCAAAAACACGTTTTATAGACCAGTATATATTCCAACAAAGTCCTTCTGTGTCTTGTTTCCTTCATTTGACATTGTATAGAGAAGTTCCATCTGCATTTTTAATATAGAACTGTAGCTTTTCTCTACATAAGATTTATGAAGATTTTAACATAATCAGACAATATTTTAATATTGCTTTTAGACAGGTGTCATATATGGTATCATCTAATATATGCAGAAGTGTGGTAGTCATCATGTTTACACTGCCAGTTATTCTTAGCAAATTAAGGAGAAAACATATTGCTTTGCCTTCATTTGTAGCCTTTTATTTAAAAATAAAATAACACAAATAGGCGAAGTGTTAATAGTTGTGAAAATTTGGTGGTGGCATATAGTAATTGTTTTGTTAGCATTTTTTTGCCAGAGTATATTTGAATATTTTATAATAATGATGTGACTGAAACAACCACAGATAAAATATTTAAAATACAAATAGCATATTTATTATTCAAGGATACTAACACTTAACCTTCTAAAAATGTGAAATAGTATGTGAGACAACTACATATTCTTCCAAGAACTCAAGAGATTATAGCTGAAGTTTCATTCTTTCCAGATTCCCATCCAAAGTGCAAGTGAATACATATGTGTACGCGCACACACACACACACACACACACACACACACACACACACACATCCCCTTGAAAACCTGGTCAGACAACTGATAACCCTTTTCCTGCACTTCACCTAGGCAGCTAGATACTTCCAAAACATGAGACATGAATTTGTTCTGACATTTCAGAATAAATATCACAAATAACTTTATAGGATAGAAAAATGACTTTTATTCACCTAGTCTCTAGGAAATTCATTACGAAAATTATTTTCTCACGAAAAAAGGAAGACTATCTCCTTTTTGTTTCACACATATTCAATATAGTTGAATAAAAACCATAAAACACCCTTTTTTAAGAGATATAATTCATGTGAGATTTATAAATCTATTTTTTTCAACCTTCATTCCTTTTCTTAAGATATTTTCCGTATTTCTAGGAACTGAAATTATGGTCATCCCACCCAAGTTAGGTACGAACAGCCATAAGCTAGGTTGTCTTTCTTGATATTTTCCCAGAGCAGGAGGAAGTGATTGAATTCTAAAGATGAAAACAAAACATTCAAACTAGACCACATGAAAGAAAATAAACCACATTCCATATAGATCCATGAGACTAGAACAAACTAAAAAATGCAGATGAGAGATCCCAAATTTAGCCAGGCTGGAGGTACAAACATACAATATAATCCTTATTCCACTCAACATTGTGGTTTCTGCTTAGTTTCATCTCTTCTAGAAAAGCTTCCCGGGGCACCTGGGTGGCTCAGTCAGTTAAGCATCCTACTTTGGTTCAGGTCATGATCTCTTGGTTCATGGGTTTGAGCCCTGCGTCAGGCTCTGTGCTGACAGCTAGCTCAGAGCTTGGAGCTTGTCTTCAGATTCTGTCTCCCTCTCTCTCTGACCCTCCCCTGCTCGCTCGCTCGCTCTCTCTCTCTCTCTCAAAAATAAATAAAACATTAAAAATTGTTAAAAGAAAAACTTCCCTAACACTTACTAGACTAGCTTGATGTATACTTGTCTCCAAATCACAGATCAATGTTTGTCATCTAAAGAGCATTTATTAACTTAGGTCGTCAATGAGTATTTAAATGAATCCCTATGATGTGCCCGTTAGTTTCCTAGGACCTGGATAAAAAGTTCCAGGCCAGCTTTTAAGAAACTGGCAGTTTCCTTGTTCATTCCTTAGAATCCAAGTCATCTAAGAAGTAGGACTACATGACTAGAGAGAGAGGTACAGCCACTCTGAACCACCCTGAGCCATTTTAGCCACTCCAACTAAATTGCAAACCAGGAATTAAAAACATTCTGGATACTTTAGCTCCAGTCAAACCTACTCAACCAATATCACATGAATGAGAAACGGCTCTTCCTCATTGAGCCTGGTCAAATATACTATTAGGAATAAATAAAAGTGGGGTGCCTGGGTGCCTGAGTCAGTTAAGCATTCAATTCTTGATTTTGGCTCAGGTCATGATCTCACAGTTTCATGAGTTCAAATCCCACATCGGGATCTGTGCTAACAGAGTGGAGCCTGCTCGGAATTTTCTCTCTTTCTCTTTATCTCTCTGCCTCTATCCCACTCATTCTCTCTCTGCCTCTCTCAAAATAAATAAATAAACTTAAAAAATGAATAAATAAGTGGTTATTATTTAATATCTGTTTTGTGGGTTTTCTTTTTTTTGACAAAAAAAACCTCTGATTTTCTTTCTTACATACTTTGTACAAGCAGGAAAGAGGGACTGAGAGCTATTATAGATGGTGATTAGCTGACAGGAAAAGAGACTGGGGAATGTCTGGGTGGCTCAGTCGGTTAAGCGTCCGACTGCGGCTCAGGTCATGATCTCATGGTTCATGGGTTCGAGCCCCGCATCAGGCTCTGTGCTGACATCTTGGAGCCTGGAGCCTGCTTCAGATTCTGTGTCTCCTTCTCTCTCTGACCCTCCCCTGCTCGCACTGTCTCTCTCTGTCTCTCAAAAATAAATTAAAAATATTAAAAAAAGAGAGAGACTGGTACGTAGCCTGATTATCTCCAGAAGGTCCCTATTGTTAGAGGTTAGATGATTGACATATGAATCCTGAGAGGACCTACTAAGGGAATGCCATCTCATTCTCCACCAGTCACTTATTGCACACCACTGTTCTTACATGAAAATACCACTACTTATTCATATAAATATAGACAAGTTTCTTTTCAAATAAAACAGTAACAAATCATTTCTCCCTGCTCTGAAGTTCCCATTCTTCAGTATATCCTGGTTTCTTTCTTTCCATTAGCTTGTCTCAGGCTTCTTAAGGTTTTTCATACCATGAAGATCATATATCTTCATATTCATAGAGACAATGATAGTGACTCTTCTGATTCACTCATATTATGAGTGCTATCTTTATCCACTTGAAGATTCATTTTTCTTTTGTCTCACCCAGAATTTTCTGTCAGCTGAAAGTAATACCCTGGTTGGCCCAAGGAATCTCTTCTACATGATAGTTTTAGTTCTAAGAGAGAAAGTTTTCTTTTTTCATGTGACCTTAAATAAGGCTCAAAGCCCCAGCCATAAACATGGACTTTGTGGTTCCACTTCATTGTATGTGACCAATGAAACAGCTCTTTAAATTAAACTGCAAATAAAATATCAATAATTCTTATCGAATGAAGAGTGGTCTTCATTAGAAATGACTGATCCATCATCTGAACTTGCCACTTTGAAATTAAGACTTATGAGAAGGTCACTGCTTCAGTTGATTACAAATTATCTGGTCAAAGTCACCCCAATGACTTTTCTCTTTGGCTTTCAGAGTGGGACACATCATCAAATGGTCCCATTTTTGAAAAATTTAGATGATAGACATGCATTTTTCCCATGCTTTGGTCTCTGCTACTTTAAAAAATTTTTTAATGTTTTAAATTTATTTTTGAGAGACAGAGAGAGGTGGCGGAGGCAGGGGAGAGAGGGAAACACAGAATCTGAAGCAGGTTCCAGGCTCTGAGCTAGCGGTCAGCACAGAGCCCGGTGTGGGGCTCGAACCCATGAACCATGAGATCATGACCTGAACTGAAGTAGGATGCTTAACCGACTGAGCCACCCACGTGCCCAATGGTCTCTGCTACTTTCATAGGCTCATTGTACAGTTTCACATATTTAAAACAAACTTGGGCTTTTTCTTCAGAATGTGTATTCTGACTCTGAATTCAGGATGAACTTTGACTATATGCCTTCCCACATTTACTACATTCATATGGTTTCTCTGAAGAATGATTTCTCTGCTGCCAAATAAGATCTAAACCACTACTAAATGCCTTCCCACATTCATTATATTCATAGGGTTTCTCTCCAGTATGACTTCTTTCATGTAGAGTAAATGATGTGCATTGACTAAAGGCCTTCCCATGTATTTTGCACGTGTATATTTTCTCTCCAGTGTGAATTCTTTCTTGTTGGGCAAGGTGTGCACCCTGACTGAAGGCCTTCCCATGCTGATCACATTCACAGGGTCTATCTTCAGTATGAATTCTCTTATGTTGAGTAAGAGATATTCGGTGACTAAAGGCTTTTCTACATTCCTCATACTGATAGGGTTTTTCTCCAGTATGAATTCTCTGATGTTCAATAGGAAATAACTGACACCCAAAAACTTTACTACATTTATTGCATTTGAAAGGTTTCTATTTAGAATGAATGTTCTAATGTATTTTAAGGTTGGCAGTTTCAGAAAACATCTTCCCACATGAATGTCAATTATAGACCTTCTCACATTTACTGCATCTGTATAGTTTTTCTTCGTTATGAATTCTTACATGTAGAAGGGTTGAAAGGTGCCTGAAGACCATGTCACATTTATCACATTTTTAGGGTTTCTTTGATGTGTGAATTCTCTGATGAAGCATAATGGATGAAATCCTATTAGAGGATTTTCCACATTCTGTGCATTTATAAAGATTCTCTACATAGTGACTTTTCTGTAGTGGACACAGGCTTAAGGTCTTCTCACTTTCATAGGTTTTCTCTCCAGTGTGAATTCCTTCATGTAGAACAAAAGCTGATATCTTATTGAAGCCTCTCCCACATTTATTGCATTTATGTAATTTCTTCAGGCTGTGAATTTTCTTATGAAGTAAAAGGGATGACTTTCAAATGAGGTCTTTCCCGCACATTCCACACTGGTGGATAGTCTCAACAAAGTGAATTTTCTGACCCGCACTGGGAGGTGGGCACTGACTCAAGGCCTTCCCACAGTCAAAGGTTTCCTTTCCATTATGAACTTTCCCAAGTAGAATAAAAGAAGTTCTTTGAATGAAGCTTTTCCTACATTTATCACATTCATGGATTTTCCTTCCACTGTGAATTTTCTGATATAGAAGGAGGGATGAGATCTGTCTGAAAGGTTTTCTACAATTACCACATTCATAAGGCTTCTCTCTAGTATGAGATTTCTGATGAAGTTTAAGAGATAAACTTTGACCAAAAGTTTTCTCCCAGTCATTACATTTTAAAGATTTCCTTCCTAAATGCACTTTCTTGCGTTTTATTAGGCTGAACTTTTCTTGCTGCCTTTCTTTCCTATAGAAACTCCTTGTGATGCAGAAACTGGTTTCTGGTATATGCGTTGCCCAAATTTGTTGCACAGAGATGTTGGTAACTTCTTGGTCTCACATTTAGACCTTGAGTCCAAGCCCTGGCATTTGCTCACTGGCTCCACCATCCAAGGTGCTTTTTTCCCTTCCTCCAATAAGGTGATCACATTTGGTCTCCAAAAGGAGAGTCCGAGTGAGACCAGATTCTGGAAGTTCCTCCAACATGACATCTTCATACAGATCCTTCTGAATGGGGCTCAGCCACTCCCACTCCTCCTGGGAGAAGCAGATGGCCAAATCCCAGATGTCACTGGCCCCTTGGATTTGGACTAACCTTGTGTAGCAGGCATTCTTCCCCCTCCCCCCTTGAGGGTCCACATTTGGAGACAAGCAGAGTGCTGAGAAGGTGGAGCAGTCAGCAGCGTTATAAAAGGATGTAACCCAAGAATGGCCAACGGAAGAGATGGACTGGATGAAGCAGATGAGAAGGGCCAGGAGTTTCCACTCTTCCAGCACCTCCAATTGTTCACCCACCCAGAAGCCTGTTTTGTGGGTTTTCTACATGACAATAAGTATCAGAAACAAACTCAAAGGAGGAAAGAATTCTGCTGAAAGGAATGCATATAGAGAAATGAAGGCAGGATTTAGGGAAGTATAGAAGATGAAAACAATGTAGTGATCATAGTGGCCAAATGGTAGAAAATTCTGACTTGCTGATTTTGCATGATTTAATGAATGGTAATTGTATTGGCTGAAATAGACGACAATTCTTTTTCATTTAAAAGCATTTGGTCACCAGGAATAGATGTTTCAAACAATTTTATCAAGATCAAATTCATGTAAGATAAAATTTGCCTTTTAAAATTGTATAATTAAAATTTTTGATATAATTCCAGTGTCCATCCATTGCTTAATGTAAATTTAGAACATATTCATCTCCCCAAAAGAAAGCATGTATTATTTGCAGTCATTTAATAATCACACATGCCAAACTTTGTGCAACTAGTGATTTACTTTCTTTTTCTCCATATTTGTCTATTATGAACATTTCAGATAAATGAAATCAGATAATATATGTGTTCCGTAAATTGTTTCTTTCACTTGGTTTAATATTTCCAAGTTCTACTACCCATGTTGTAACATGTATTAGTACTTTCTTCATTTTCATTGCCAAATAATACGCCACTGTTAAAATGTATAACAGTTTCCCCTATCCAGAAGGGATATGTTCCAAGACCCCCAGTAAGTGGCTGAAACCACAGAGAGTAGCATAGCTTATATATACTCATGTTTTTCTTCTATTCACACATAGCTAAGTTTATTTCATAAATTAGGCATAGTAAGAGATTAGCAACAGTAAGTAATGATGACATAGAATGATTTTAACAATATCTTGTGATAAAAGTTTCATGAATATGCTCTCTCTGTGTCTCCCTCTATTTCAAAATCTCTTATTGTGCTGTACTCACTCTTCTTCATCTTGTCATGATGTGAGATGATAAAATGCTTTCATGAGAAGATGAAATCAGATGAATGATGTAGGCACTGTGACAGTGTTAGGCTACTATTGCCCTTCTGACAACAGGTCTGAAGAAGATTTATCTGCTTCTGAATCATGGGTGACTGCAAGTGACTGAAACCACAGAAAATGAACCTGGGGAGAGAAGGGAGGATCTCTTTACTACATTCTATTTAGCCGTTTGCCAGTTGATGGACATTGGGATTGATCCCATTTTTTGGCTATTCCGAATCATGTTGCTTGGAGCATTTATGGACAAGTCTTTGCATGTACATATATTTTTCAGGCATATATCCAAGAGTGGAGTTTCTGAGTCATATGGTAACTCTATGTGTAAACTGTTGAGAAACTGTTACACTGTGTCACATTACAACTGAAAAATAAAGGAAGGTTCCAATGTTTCACAGTGCCACAGAACTTTTTATTGTCTATCTTTTTATTATAGCCATGCTAGTGGGTGTGAAGTGGTATCTAATTATGGTTTTTATTTGCATTCCTCTTACAGTATTGCACATTTTTTCATGTCTTTTTACCATTTGTTTATATTCTCCTCATTATCTTTTTTTATGTCTTTATTTTATTCTGAAAGACAGAGACAGAGAGTGAGTGGGGGAGGGGCAGAGAGCGCGAGAGAGACACACACAGAATCCAAAGCAGGCTCCAGGCTCTGAGCTGTCGGCACAAAGAACTGTGAGATCATGACCTGAGCCAAAGTCAAATGCTCAGCCAACTGAACCACCTGGATGCCACCATTTGTTTATACTTTTTAGGAAAAAACTGTGTATTTGATCCATTTTACCATTTTAAAAGTGGGTTGTTTGTCCTCTTATTAATGTGTGTGCTAACGTTCACTTCCATGGAAACATCCAGCAGAACTTTGAATAAAAAAAAAAATAAATTGAATATTAATGCTTCATTCTGCAATCAAAATTCTTTTATTTTGGATTAACTTAATGCCATCCCCTATAAGATGCTTCTTTTTTTCCCTCCTTCCAAGATACAGCATAAAAATTTTCCTGTTATTGCCATTTAATTAGGACATCTGAATGGAATTACATTCACAAATTGTAAAATGCCTATAAACAAATTCAAAGAAAGTCCATCAGATTTTTCATTTACATACTGGATCTGACGACACTGGCTCTGAAGACTCCAGACAAACATTGTCTACAAAAGAAACAAAACAGACAACAACATCACGTTTTCGTTCTTTTTTTTAACATCACATTTTCCATGTCAATTTTACATTGTTCTGTCAGCTATGTTGTAATCTTTTCTTCAAAGCAATTATAGTATTAGCATTTCAATTATAATTAAGAAATTGAAAACACTCTGTAAACTTTCTATTCCAAGAAAACCCACACATTTCAATTAAGGAACACTATAATTGACAAATACATGACAGGTGCCCATAGTGAGAAGCAATTAACCAATGTGGTGAGTAGGTATGATGTATATTCAACATGAAAAAGTACCCCAGATCACAAATATTATTGAATACCATGGCAATGGATGGTAAAATGGCATCTCTTAAACAATAAGATTACATTTATTAATAATACTGTCTGCATTATTCACTACCTTAAAGTTACACATGGCTGTTATGTGTAAGATGTTTTTTACATCAAGCTTTCTTAGAGCAGTAACTTGAAATCAGTACTATTATTACTACAAACATTTCTCAGATCAAAAAATAGATAAACATGAAATTTTTTGCCCAAGGTACTGCTGTTAAATATTAGAGAGAGAATTCAAAAGCAAAAATGATAGCTTTAGAGCCTTCTTTTTTTTTTCTGTGATTGGTGTGTCAAATTACACCCCACAGATTACACATTTTTCTGAACTGAATTCAATTTATTCTGTTAATGCCCTTCTGTACACTCTATTGCCCTAGGCCTTGTCTGGATATGAACTTTGTTCATGCTTTTATGAATGATTAGAAACTCCAACTTTGTTTCTCCTACCTTCAGTGGTACATATTTGTGTTCTAGGTTTTTTTTCTTCAGACCCACTTTGATACACCAGATGCTCTTGCAAATATTGGAGATGCTCAAGGACTAGGGTGAGTTAGAGAAAAGAATATGGATGATAGGAAATCAACACAGCTCAAGATACCTTCAAGACACCCACATCCAAGTGTGAGAGAAAACACACATGCACATTTATATGTTCTATAATTATATTTAAATGAAATAATGAAATTCCAAATTGAGTCCTGTGGAAACTCAGAAGATTAAAACTATTTAGATAAGATTGTTACATGGTGAGAAGAAACCCTTCAAGGAGGAAGCATTAATGAACTTGACCTAGAGCCGTGTTCTCAGCAGTCCCTTGTCCAATGATTCCAGCCTATAGCAAAGTTTGAGAAATACAGCCCCAAAGATAGAGTAGAATATTGCCAGACAGATGTGAAGGGGAAAAAGATCTATAAAACTATAGTAAGTTCAAAATTTACAAACCGAAAAGTCCTATTTTTTTTTACCAAATACCGGCAATATGCCATAAATAACCATAAATACATAAATACTAGACTGTATTAACTAATTTGAATTACATGAAGCAGTTAAGTTTCGTGTGCAAAATTCTAACATAGGTGGTTTTTTTTCTCTTTAGTGCCCCAAACCTCTCTCTCATGATTGACCCCTTGTATATCTGGCCCCCTGTCCTTTCTATTATGAGGGACACGACTTTCCATTAAGCCAGAACCCAAATCAGTGGGCTGGATTTGTGTCAGATGGGATCAATCAAAAGCAGACAAAAGATAATCAGGCAGATTATTAACGGAACACTAAGTTTTGAAATGAGTACCAGGGGTTAAATATTAGACAGGTTTTCTAAAATCGTAAGTACACAGGCTCCTGATTGTTATTTTTTCTTTTCCTCTGGGAGTACACCCTTACAAATAATGGCCAAAGCTGAGCTATTACCCAGGATTAATAGTCTTTTCATTGGTTCAAATGCTTAAATAACCTTAAGAAGTGGACTCTTTCAGGGTAGCAGGTGAGTTTTGTCTGGCAGGGAACTATTCAGCTCCTCTAAAATCTTGGCAGGTAGGCAGTAATCTCTGTGTGAGACAAACACTGGGGACAGTCTCAATTATTGTAATAACATGTTTTCCACCCACCCACACATCCTTTTTCCTTAGAGTAGAGTTCTATTTGGATAAATAGATTGGAAAACTGCTATTTCCAAACCACCAGTGAGTTTGTGTTTATTTCAGACAAAATATTTCACCATAAAACTTTTGTTGACGGGACTCTCCTCCGGACAAAGTAAATAAGCTTATGAGAGCTGAGGCCAGCAAAGGTGTTCCTGGTCTTGTGACAACTCAGGATGCAGTCCTCTGGATTCTGCTGTGCCTCTCTGCTGTGGTGACAGCCTTGGCGAGGGAAGAGCGGCGACACAGTTTGGTTTCCTAGAGATCGTCATGTCCCCAGAGCGTGAGGACTGCCTGGTGGGCATCCTCCCAAGGAGCACTAGATTGTTCTAAACTGAAAAATACGAAAAATGAAAAATTCCAAATTTATTATATATGATTTTATATAAATTTTCTTATGTTTAAATACTATGCAGTTGTGTGGTGCAACACACATACACACACACCCAACACAAACACACAGAAACCATGAAGTCAGGGAACTGGACCCTGTCGTCCTGGCTTGGGAGCTCAATCTTGAGCACAGTAATGTTAAACACCATATAAAAAAACCAAATATATTAAAAAATTCCAACTATGTAGATATAATTCAAATTTCATAAACATAGAGATAGCATCTTAACGTCATATGTCTTGAGTAAATGACCTAGGGAGGATATTTCTTAAGACAGAACAGCAAATCAAGAAACAATCCCCTCTCTGGGCCCTCCACATTGCCTGGACCAGAGATTGAATGAAAGGCATGAAGAAACTCCAACACATTCAGGGGATATAGCATCGCACGAACTCAGAAAAGAAAGATTTTCAAGAATGAATTAATCTTCAGTATTAATGTTGCTGAGAGCCTGTAATGAGGACAGAGATGTGATCATGGAAGTTTGGCAACCTGGAAGGCTTTAGTGATCTTGACAATAAACAACTCAGTGAAGAAATGATATAGAAACCCAATTGCAAGGTATGGGGGAAAAAAACAGGAATGAGAGGGGACACCTGGTTGGCTCAGTTAGTTAAGCGTCCAACTCTTGATTTCAGCTCAGGTCATGATCTCATGGTTCATGAGTTCAAGTCCCCCATTGGGCTCTGTGCTGACAGCGCAAAGCCTGCTTGAGGTTCTCTCTCTCCCTCTCCCTCTCTCCTGCTCTCTCTCTCTCACACACACACACAAAACAAATAAATAAACTTAAAAAAAAAAAAAAGAATGGAAGGAAGTGGAGTGGAGACAATACTTACACATAATGACTCCCGTATGACATGGAAGGTATGTGGTTCAGGAGGATTATTTTTCCCTTTCTCTGACAGGAGCAGTATCTGTGGGGCTTGGCAGTAGTTCCCTCTCACTCAGCCCATCAAGTTTGAGGACACAGGTTACACAACAATCTGTTAGCCACTCACCTCTTTCAGCACAGAGGAGCGTGTCGCCACCATGTTGTGTATTCAGAGGATGCTGCAGCCTTCCTGGGTCCAGCTGGATGGTCTCCAAAGTCATTGTTATAAACTCTTTGTTGAGGATCTAAGATCCTGTACAAGGACACAAGTCGACAGGGGCTACCCCAATGAGTATTAAGGGCCACTGCCTCTTTAGAAGAAGCTTTATGTGGTTACCTGAGGACCAGTCCCCCATCCCTGCACTTGGGAAATATTTTCAAGTTGCAACGATATTAAGCATAGATAAGTTTAATTTCTTCCATCAATTCAGTGCCAGAGACCCTGTGTACCAGATAGGGTCCATGGAACCAAAAACCAAAGTCCAAAGTCAAGATATCGAGTCCTCAAAGGTGCCTGGGTGCCTCAGTCCATTGAGCTTCTGACTCTGGATCAGGTCATGATCTCGAGGTCCATGGGTTTGAGCCCCATGTCAGACTCTGTGCTGACAGCTCGGAGCCTGGAGCCTGCTTCGGATTGTGTGTCTCCCTCTCTCTCCTGCCTCTTGCCTGCTCATGCTCTGTCTCTCCAAAAAAAAAAAAAAAAAAAAAAAACATTAAAAAATAAAGAAATAAAAAAAAAATTGAGTCCTCAGTTTTACACCTTCCCCATGTTACACACGCTCATTTTTTAGTGGCTACTCCTTGGGGCTCCTGGGTGGCTCAGTTGGTTAAGCCTCGGACTTCAGCTCAGGTCATGATCTCACGTTCATGGGTTCGAGCCCTGCGTCAGCCTCTGAGCTGGAGCCTGCTTCTGGTTTTGTGTCTCCTTTTCTCTCTGCCCCTCCACCTCTCATGCTCTGTCTATCTCTGTATAAAAAATAAAGAAAACATTTAAAATAAATTTAATGGCTACTCCTTATCCTGACCATTACTGCCACATGCAGTACCCACCCACATTGCTACCATTCCTTCTCTTGATTTCTTATTCCTACTGATCCTTGGGCCACCTTTCACTCCCTCCTGACAGTCACTATTATGGTGACCTATGCCTCACTCAGCCCCTTTCTCCTTGATATTTCCAATCCATCCACCAAGAGGCCAATTCATGGAGCAGTACTGACAGCTTCCACGTTGTACTTCTAACCCTGTCGGAAGGAAGCAGGGGTATGGCTGTGGGGCACACTCTCTACACATCTCCTTGCTGTCATCAAGCCATAGATCCTGGGAGCAAAATGCCAGGGAGCGTGCAAGTTTCCACACATATGATCTTACATGATCCTCACAAAACCCAGTGAGGAAAATGGTAACATTTTCATTTACAGAAGACTCAAACATTTTGTGCAGTGAAACCAAAATTAACAAGCTAGTGAGTCGCAGATAAGAATTCAGATTCATGTTGTCTGTCCGCATTGCCTGTTTCCTTCCTACCATGGCAATACCACTTTCCAGAGAACTATGTTGCCAGAATGTTCGTGCACAGAGATATCTTACTTCACGTGAGCTCCTCGCCTGTCTGGGCCTCACGTTTGCTGTTTGTTCCTTCTGCTGCCACACGTCTGTCAAGTCTCCGTTCAGGCAAATCTCCTCTCTGAAACCTTTTCTGACACCCCCTGAGGCTACATCACCTAAGTGTTCCCAACACCTTGTCTCACCCTTATTGAGATGTACTGTATGTGTAATTTGTCTCTGCTTTCCAGGCAGAGGGTGTTTAGGGGTGAATGGGGGATAAGTAGATATCCAGATAAATCACTAAAGGGATGTACCTTTAAAAATCTTAGACTGGAGGGGCTCTGGGTGGCCCTTGATTAAGCGCCCGACTTCAGCTCAGGTCATGATCTTATCTTGTGGTTCATGGGTTTGAGTCCTGCATCCGGCTCTGTGTCAATAGCTCGGACCCTGGAGCCTGCTTCAGATTCTGTGTCTCCTCTCTCTCTGCCTCTCCTTCAATTGTACTCTGTCTCTCTCAAAAATAAACAAACATTAAAACATTATTTTTTAAATCTCAGACTGGATCATGCATATCAGTTTGGGGCCTCTGCACTTGTTGGTCAAGTCCTGCCATGCTAGGAAGCCCTGAGGGAAGTACTTCTAACCCCATGCCCTCTGACCTGGGTTATTTTCACATCACACTGTCACAAAGGAGTGGGATCTTCTCACAGAGTTTCCACCTGCAACCCCTCGTCTGTGTCCTGTCATTTCTGCCTGTTTGGTGTCATCCCCACCTCCCCTCCAGCAATCCAGACATCCTCCTGTCTCTTAAAGTGAGCACCTTCAATGTCTTCAGATGCTCCTTTTCTCAAGACTTTTCTGCCTCATTATTAACGGCTCTTCCCATGGTGCTTGAAGCTCCCTGACTCCTTAAATATCTGCCACTTTCTCCTTTTCAAGAAACATCTCGGAGCTGCCACTCACCCTAAGTACCAGTTTGTCTGAAACCTTCTCCTCAGGCCGTGAAACCGAGGACTTCTCATAACCATCCCTGTAATTGATTTCAGTCCAGGTCTGGGTTTGGGGCCGCCACGTCTTTCTCTACTAGGAAACAGCCCTCTTGACATTGATAGCCAGTTATTTTCCTACCTCAGTTTACCCCTGACTCAGGGCAACAAGGCACTTTGTAGTTAAATAAGTTAGCCTGGCCTTGGTCAAATGGCTCACAGTCTGTAAAATGCAGATAGTCTCAAGGTTAACTCTTCCCTGCAGAATTCGGGAGTCACGGTTTGCATTTCAGGGTAGGGAACATCTACCTCCTGCCCTTTGTCGTCCCTATCACTCTGGGAAGCCTGTTTTCTATTGGCATATTGTACACGTTTCTATTTTAAGAGCGTCACATCAGACATAGTCCATCTATATTCAACTAAGACACTAAAGATATTCTTGAGTTGTTTCTAGATTTGGAAATCTTTTAAATATCTCCAAATCTCCTTTGAATCCAACTCTTAACAACTATGATCTTTCCCTCGTCCTTAGGATGTAGCCCTGTGATCCTTTTATTGATATGTCCCTATCTTGACTTTAGAATTAAGCTGATTTCTTGGATTCAATAATGGTATTAAGGATTATAGGAATAGGGTGCCTATGAACAGGAAAAAGTTCAAGGGGAACTGCATTGTTAGATGGGCTACATTTTCGACTATGGTGTGGAAAGCTCACACACACATAGCAAGGCACGTATAACTATTAATTAAGGATGGCTCACCTCAAACGGGACCTCACTCCTTGCAGGAAAGTATACTATGTGACTCCCTGCATGAAACATTTTCCTCTCTCTTCCGACCTTGACCAACTCATCTTCTGTCTCTGTCATTTGGTGATAACTCCTTCTTAACTAAGGAAACACGACCCATTAAATGGGAAATCTCTCAGCTCTCATTCACCAAACCGAGCTGCACAACACTCATCCTGTCAGTCCGCAGTCTTGGTGCAATAGATCAGTAATTCTCATACCTGAGCATGCCTCTGAATTACCTGGATGGCTTGTGACGTCACTTATTGCTGGTCCCCACCCTCAGGGTTTAAAACATTTCCAAGTGGCGATGATGTCACTAGCCTACAAACCACACTTTGAGAACCACTGTGATAAAGAACCTATTTCTCACTGTCTGTGACACAAAGCCCCCCATCGGTGCCCTGGGCTCTGACCTTTCCCCATTATTAGTATTATCAAGACATGTGTCAAGTAATGTCATTCTTTCCAACTCCATAAAACTATAAGCATGTTAAAGTTTCAAACAAATGTTTCTATGAATCTATACCCTTCACAACCCTCCCTTTCACAGGTAAATTTCTTGAAAGACTTCTGATTTATGTCTACATTTACTCATTTCCTTCTTATCTCTCAACTCATTCCAATGTGGCTATTTCCTTGGCCCACTCAACTGTAATATACTTTGGTAAATTCGTCAAAGATCTCCAGTTTGCTAAATCCAAAGGGCATATTTTACTTTTCTCATATTGATTTTTCTATTTTCTTTCCTGAAACACACCTGGTTTTTATCACACCAGACACTCGTGATTTAACTCGTGTGGAAACAGCACTGACAGCCATCCCTCTCGGTTCTCCCTTGGTGATTATCTTTAGGGGCTTCTCCTATATTTAGGCATTAGATGTGAGAATCCTACAATCTTCCCCCAAGGCTTCAACTCTTCTCCATAATCTCTTTCCAGACAATTTCATGCTTTCCCAAAATTTTAATTACCATCTAGATGCTGATCACTCTCAGATACACCCACGTAAGAGCTCTCATTTGTTATTCTTTATATGTATAGCTAACTATCTACTGCCTATCTCAATTTCAATAACCAAAAACACCTCAAACACAACAGCCCTAGACCCGACTGTCTGCCCGCTGCTCCTACTCTGTACAATGGATTTAATCCATTTCCATTGTCCCGTATCTCAGAGGTTCACCATCCAGTTAGTGATGCAAATTACACAAGCTAATTGCCATCTTTGTTAGCCTACTCTTACTTACAGCAGGTCTTCAATTCATCATATAGTCTGATTAACTTTACATTTTTAAACATTTCTCAAATCTTTAAGTTTTTCTACGTCAGTATTGATAAAATTTTAGTCTTTACTTCTACAAGGTTCGTTTTTCTGTGTTTTCTAGGTTGATGGTAATTTTCCTAGTCATGAATTTCCATTTATCTCACTTAAAATTTACCAAAAAAATAATAAATCATAGGATTGCATATTTTTATCAATTTTAGAACATAGTCATTCCCTATTTGTATATTTCCTCGGTATATTCTTTCATTCTGGATTCTGTGTATATTGGATTCTGGATTAAGTGTATATTGGAATCTCTCATTCAATTGCTTTTTTAATGTTAGGACCCAATTACATTGGTGTAGGGAGGTTCTTCCACACCATCAAGCAATGCTTGGAACACTAACTGGAAGTCCTACAATTCAATTGAATTCAACCAAATTCTGACACTATCTTCTATGAGCCAACATAGAAGTTTCACAGGTTAAGCGTTCTGTCCTACACAATTGTCCCTCCATACCCTCAGATGCCAATCACAAGTCCTGATTGTCACCTGTGCTTCTGACTGACTTCCTATATATCACAGGTTCCCACCACCTTTTCCTTGGGCTTGATTAATCACTAGAGTAGCTCACAATACTCATAAAAATGTAGAAGCATTTTACTTACTGGATTTCTGGTTTATTATTAAAGGACAGAATGCAGGAACAGCAAAATGGAGGAGACGCACAGGACAGGGTGCATGGGAAAGGGACAGATCTTCCCTGCCCTGGCCGGGCACGTGACTCTCCCTACATGTCCACATGTTCACCAACTCAGAAGCTCTCTGAATCCAGTCCTTTTGAGTTTGCATGGAAGCTTCATTCCATAGGCTTTGATTGATCAAATTATTGACCATTAGCAATTAATTTAACCTCCAGCCCCTCTCCCCATCTAGAGATGTGCGATGATACTGAAATTTACAACCCTCTAGCCACATGTTTGGCTCCACTTGCAACCAGCCCCCACCCTTAGGTGTCTTCCAAAAGTCACCTGATTAACATAATAAAAAAATTAATTGATTTCATCATTTAAGTGATTCCAATGGTTTTAGGAGCTCTAAGCCAAGAATATTGGATGAAGACTAAATATGAGAAATAGCCTATGGCCATCTGAATGAACAAATTAATATTTCTTACAAGTCACAATATTGCATTTTTTGTAAAAAAAAATGGTAAAAAAATTGTAAATTTCTTTTACTTATTAGCCATAGTCCCTGTATTTTACCTTTGATGCTACATTCTGAGTTGTTGATTCTGCTCTATAATGGCACACAAATTCTTTGTCAACTATGTCTAATCTGCTCAATATTTGAATTTAGCATGTGCGTTATTTCAATTATTAAATTTTGAATTTCTAGAAGTTCTGTATTTTTCTTCTAAGTATGCTTGAACTTTTTGGATAGTTTCCTATTCTATTATTATCCTGTTATTGCTTATATGATTCCTTTAAACATACTGAAATTTTAACATTTTGCATCTGAGGAATCTGCAATGTGGCTTTTGGAATGTATTTTGTGATTTTATTCATTTATTTTTGTTCACTATCATTCATGTGGGATTTCTACTTTCTTGATCTACTGAGCATTTTTTAAAAATTATGCACTTCTATTTAGTATAACTGTAGTTTTAGAATTGGTTTTGAAATGTTTGTCTCTGGATAGGAATTGCATCAGATTCTGTAATCACTATGGCATTATTAGCCTGGCACTTCTTTAAACTTCATTTTCTTTTCTTTTTCTTTTTTCCTTTTTTTTTTTTTTTTTTTGAGACAGAAAGAGACTGAGCATGAATGAGGGAGGGACTGAGAGAGAGGGAGACACAGAATACAGGCTCCAGGCTCTGAGCTGCCAGCACAGAACCCAATGTGGAGCTCAAACCCATGAACCATGAGATCATGACCTGAGCCGAAGTTGGATGCTTAACTGACTGAGCCACCCAGGTGCCCTTAAACTTCATTTTCAATATTTTGTATTGGGGGAGAGGGCACGTTGCTAATATGAATTCAATTAGAAAATCCAACATGGATCTGTAGTTAGGAATTCTCAAGAAAGATTTTTTTTTTTCTTTTTATTTATCTAGGTAGACTATTGAGACAGGAGCACATTCCCTGTGTTTATATCTGCAGTGTAGAGATTTTTTTTTGAAAAATATATTCTTTATTGTATTTCCTGAAAATAAAACAATCTTCGGTACCTATTGAGTGTTCACTAAATACTTGGAGAATAAATGTTTAATACTGAGTAGTATTGATGTATAAATTGATGTATAAAAACTGTCTAAAGTGTTTGCAGAAGGAAGGTCCTGAGGCCAAGGGCATACAGACTTCATGAAACATCTCAGAGGCTCAGCTTGGCAGACATCAAAATTAGAGGCTTTTTACCAACTGAAATATTTATGAGTGGCTATCACACTATATAAATATGTTTCAAAAGTGGGTTATAGGTAAAACACATTGGACAAGCCTATGATTCAATTAGAAGAAATTAATACTCTATCTCAATCATCCTGAGGTGGAAAAATGGATCAATGCTATTAGTAGAGTTGATCTTAGTGTGTAGATGAAAATCAAACAGGCAGATGATATCTTTTATGTTTAAAAATTAGTTTTAAAATCTCAAAATCCTTTCCCAATTAAAAAAAACAAACCCAGACACAGAAAATATTTCCTTAATAAAATGAAGTCTATTTCAAGTCAATGGTCAAACTCATACTTACTGTAATACTAAAATAAATAGGTTGTGTTGAATTTTTAATAATTGGGAAACCAATTTTAAAGTATTTTACATTCATTTTCAAGTTTACCACTCATATCAACTTAATGATGAAAGGTCAACCAAGGTCTCTATTTTTACCAAGGATTTAATGGAGTCTTCTAGAGGCTAGGAAACTCTACGAAGTTCACACAGATAATTAAATATCTGAGTTGAAACTCAAATCCATGCCTCTCCGACTCCAAACTCATCTTAAACTGTAACCTATACTTAAAATTGTGGAATGGGGAAGGGATGATCATCTTTTGCAAATTTTTTGCAGAGTCCCAATATAAAATGAAAACATGTTGCAAAAGGAGTGTTTAAACATGGATAGTCAAAAACAAATCCACTGTTTTTCTACATAGGAAGAAAGGCTAGTTAGAATTGCTAATGAAAAGAATCCCACTCATAATAACTATGTATACATACAGATAAAAGACACATACAGTTTTCAGATAACTCCAAAATCTTATTGAGAGATGAAAGATAGTTAAATGACAGAATCTTGAATGCTGTAAAATGTTTTGAACTTACCTGATCAAACAGAAAACCTTAAATTAATATGTTTTAACATTTTTGTCTATTTCTATATATATCAGGGTACAATCTGGCAGAGACAACTACTCCTGGGTTTGGGGTTTTTTTTTTACATCAATTTATTTATTTTGAGAGAGAGAGAGAAGAGTGAGTGGGGAGGGGCAGAGAGGGAACCTAAAGGAGGTTCCACTGAGATCAAGAATCAGATGCTTAACCCACAGAGCCACTCAGGTGCCTCCTAGTCCTGAGTATGTATGTATTTATTTATTTGTTTATTTATAATCATTTATTGTCAAGTTAGCTGACATACATACAAGTAGTCTTGGCGTAAGGAGTAGATTCCCATGATTCATCACTTACATAAAACACCCAGTGCTCATCCCAACAAGGGCCCTCCTCAATGCCCATCACCCATTTTCCTCAGCCCCCAACCTTCCACCCCCATCAACCCTCAGTTTGTTCTCTGTATTTAAGAGTCTTTTATGGTTTCCCTCCCTCTCTGTTTGTAACTTATTTTTCCTCCCCTTCCCCTATGGTCTTCTGTTAAGTTCCTCAAATTCCACATATGAGTGAAAACATATGATAGCTGTCTTTCTCTAGGCGACTTACTTCATCTAACATAAATACCCTCCAGCTCCATCCATGTTTCTGCAAATGGCAGGACTTCATTCTTTTTCATCACTGAGTAGTATTCCACTGTGTGTGTGTGTGTGTGTGTGTGTGTGTGTGCGCGCGCGTGTGTGCCCGCGCGCACGTGCGAGCGCCTGCCGCATCTTCTTATCCATTCATCAGTTGATGGACATTTGGGCTTCTTCTATAATTTGAGTGTTTAAAGGGAAGGGACTCAATGCACAGGATAGGTTACATCAGAGATAAATGTACAAACAGGAGATCTTAAAGTAACCTGAGATTAGCAATGGCAGTCGGCACTGCTGCTCTCAGATTGGAGAGATAAAAAGAAGAGAGAGTGTTAACAGAGCCCAGGAGTTTGACACAACTGGAAGCCAAAGAAGAGACCTACTGGCTACTTGAGACGCTGTGCAAAGCAAAGAAGGAGGGAAAGAAAGAGAAAGACAAATGCCATATGATTTCACTCATGTGGAATTTAAGAAATAAAACAAATGAGCAAAGGGGGAGGGTGGGGGAAGAAAGAGAGAAACCAGGAAACAGACTCTTAATTATAGAGAACAGCCTGCTGATTACCAGAGGGAAGGTGGGTCAGGTGTTGGGTTAAATAGGTGATGGGAATTAAGGAAGGCATTTTTTGTGATGAGCACCAGGTGATGTATGGAAGTATTAAATCATTTCACGGCACATCAGAAACTAATATTACACTGTATGTTAACTAACTGGAATAAATATTAAAAATTAAAAGGTCAAAACAACTGGTACTCTGTAGTATAAACCTTTTTTGTTTTTGTTTTGTTTTGACTTTTGTGTTTTTTGTGGGGTGTTGATTTGTTTATTTTTGTAATGCAATTGCCTGACATAGGCTTTGATTTTGGAGACACCCATTTCAAGGACAGCTACGTGAAATAAACACATTGCCAGCCACAGGTCTAGCAGAAGATTCAGGCCACCGCCGCCTCCCTCACCTCTGAAGGGTCCGATGGTTGATTTTGATAACTGACCATTTGGGCCACTTGGTTTTTCTTTTCCCGTGCTTTAAATCCTCCTCTTATGTTTTAAATTCATCAAGGAAGAGTGAGCCCATGGAACCCTAGGCTCCCACCCTTGACCCCAATAAAAGTAGTACCCCAGGTCCATGAGCACGTGCTCTCTCCTGCTCTCTCCCTCGCCTCCTCCTCCTTGAACTCACTGTGTGGTCCCATGTAATTTCCAGGACTCGTACGTAATAAACCTCTTTCTTTTGTCCCCAAAGTTTCCTGATGTTCTTGCTGAAGATGTCTTGCAGTGCTAAGAAACACAAGGGCGGGTCCAGCCACCACATCACTTACCAATGGACTAGACTCCCTCTTCCTGGACATTGAAATTCAAGCTGAACAGAGAAGGTCAACAAATGGACAGGTTGGCGAACCACTTCCTCTGTTCTGTTTTTGCTTAATACGAGGATATTCACATATTTAATTGTAAACATTCAGCATATGCAATAGAATGTCCTTTGTGCCTTAAAATTAGTTGGAAGTATTCTCCTCTGTCATAATTTATTTTTCCAAAACATATCCTTTTAATGATTGCCTTTCCTCAACATGTCTCCTTTAAAAAATAAAAACAAAAACATCTTAAGCTTTATAATAATTTTAATGCGTAACCCTGAGGTGAATCTGTACAAAAACTATGATTATTTTCTCACTGATTAACACAGAATTCTTGGGTCTTTGTTAAGTCTTTTAATGCATTTTTCCAGATCATCCGTCATAAATGTTTTTAAAAATGTCCTCTTTACAGGCGCCTCAGTCAGGTAAGCCTCTGACTTCAGCTCAGGTCATAATCTCACGGTTTGTGGGTTCGAGCCCCGCATCAGGCTCTGTGCTGTCTCAAAAATAAACATCTAAAATATTTAAAAGTATCCTCTTTACATTTTAAACTCTGCCTTCTAACAATTCATAAAGGGCAGGAAAACTATCGTCTCATTCTACCTCCCCCAATAGACATATCTCAGAACTTTGCACATTTTAGAAACACTGTTTATGAAATATTCTCTCATCTAACGCATTTTACATCTTGCCTTTACCATCAGCAAGTTCTCTATCCAGCTGAATGATTTCAGGAATGGCATTCAAATCTCATTATTTGGAAATACAGTTGGTAAAAATGATGCCCTCTGGGTTGAATACACCTTTTTCTCTATTTATTTGCTTTCCTGCTAAAGATATGTGAGTTGGATAGAAACAGTAATGGGCAGTATTATTATTATCAAATTTCCGTATCCAGCGGGGGTCAATGAGAGTGTGGGTTGCACTATATCTCATGGTTACAATACGTCACCAATGAACGTGCCTGTTCCTGGTTTGTAGGAGAGGAAACAAGTTCCGAAAGTTTGGGCTGTCCAAGATTACGTATTTAGTTTAGCCTTCATATGAATATTGTATTAATGCTTTATACCAAACATCATGTTTAATCTTTCCACAACCCTGCTGAGTGTTATCCTCACTTTACAGACATCAAAACAGGAGTTTGAAAATGTCCTGAAACTTGCCTGAGGTAAGCAAAGCTGAAAAATCGTAAGCTGGATTCTAGTTTGGATCGTCTCTCTTCAGATTCATGCTGCTTCACGTGGAGTAGATAGCAGTCGTCGATAAGTGTGGATTTGCATATGTAATTTATGATTTTTATATTTGGCTGCTCCATTGTGCAATCCTGTTTGGAGGAAAAGAGATAGCAGAAAGTATGGAAAAGTATCATAAAATAAATAAGTAGATAATCTGGAGTTTAATATAAGGAGAAATTCTATATTCAGTGTCAAGATGTCACCAACATTACTTTAATTCCAAATATTTCTTCTTAATCCTGTTGAATATAGGATTTAAGTTCTACCATAAACGTGCATTTAGAGCTGCTAGGCTAGAGTGCATTTTCTTGTCTATTGCCCTTCTCATGCCAGACGTTTGGTAAGGTCTCTAATTTTGTCACATGTGGGGTTATAAGCCATGTCCCTTTGCTATAAGAGGGAGATTTTTTTTTAAATAAAATATAAAGTCAGTTAGATACGTTTTTAATTGTAGCTCACTTCTCATTTTCCATGTGTGCAGAGGACCAACCCACGTACCACAGTCGAAAGGTCCTGAGTAGGGGGTTGGTGTCAGCGCAATATCTCTAGAAAAGAAGACGGACAAGACAAACAAGATAGACAAGACAGATGAGACAGACAGCATGGATGGTGGTTGGTAAAGCCACGTTTTACTTAGATGACTAGGGTCTTATATACCATGGGTGATTACATCATTTCTTTAATGGTTACATAGTTCAAGGTCCCTGAAGCAAAGACATGCTCCGGAAAAGGTCATTCTTATCAGGACAGTAGTAACAGGATTAAGTCATTGCAAAAAGAGGAATCCCCTAATAATAGTCTGGTTTTAAACATAAGATAAGCCTGAAGAATTCTATGAGGAGATATACATTCCTTAAGGTCCTTTATCAGTTATTCAAGGGTAAGATGCTGATCCTTTTATAAGCAAATCTTTTGGCAGAGGATTATGTTCACTCCCAAAGGCAGACAAAGAGCCAGAAACTAAAGTAAGGGAAGGTCACTGACTGACCCAAGTTGATTCAAAGCCTAAAAGTATATGCCTCTTTGCAAAGCAATGAGAAAATCATAGGATGAACAGAAGCCATATGTGGGGCCCAGGAGGCCAAATATTGTTTGAGGGTATTTTTTGCCTACTGGGCCCCAACACATGTGCATTTGGTCAAAATGCTTAATCTCATTTAGCCTTAGTTTTCCTCTTAAAAATGTGATGGAATTAATTATTACTCTATTCAACATAATTCAAACATGTTGAAAACAAAAATACAGAAACAAAAAATAGAATAAATTCAAAGAAAAATTCCGAAACCATACCACAAATTATAAGTCACATCTGTAAATTCATGTGATGGTTTTCTCCACATGAAGAAACCTTGCTACAAAACAACAAACATTTCTGACACCTCCAGCAGAATATGATGCTAATAACAGTAAGAGTCTCCATCAGAAAGTGTTGGTCCAGTAACCATGTGACTAGAACAAAAATGTCCAAGAGTCAGCGAAACATGCAGATCATGCCTAAAACAACCCAAATGTAGGGGCAAGAGATCTGTAATTAAAACAATGGGACCCCCATTTTCCAAGACCTTCTCCTGGCTGCTTGAGGCTGCTGTAATTGAAATGTAATTGAGGATGGTATTCATCCAAGCTCGGTCAGGAAAAGAGAAAGCACTCTTTGTGTCCCAGGGCTTACATTAACATTGGAGAAGCAGTGTTGCCATTGAATCTAGGTTCCAATTAGGTGCTTCCAGAAACCCTGAACCCAGAATTTCTGACCAGTCTACCCATATCATGCTGACCCAGATCTTCACCATCCTTCCCTCCTTATCAAATACCATTAGAATCGGGGCGCTGGGTGGCACAGTTGGTTAAACGTCAGACTTCTGCTCCAGTAATGACTCACGGTTTGTGGGTTTGAGCCCCATATCAGGCTCCATGCTGACAGCTCAGAACTTAGAGCCTGTTTCAGATTCTGTGTCTCCCTCTCTCTCTGCCGCTCCCCACTCATGCTCTGTTTCTCTCTGTATCAATAATAAATAACATAAAATTAAAAAAATACTTTTAGAGGGCACTTGTGGGGAAGAGCGCTGGGAGTTATATGGAAACCAATTTGATAATAAACTATATATGAAGTTGAAAAAATGAAATAAAATTTTACATATTAAAAATATACCCTTAGAATCCATTCTGATACATATTTCACAGGTTTCTACATGCATGAATTGGCAAAACCTTGCATATTTTTCTATGTATGATAACTCTTCTCAGACTTTGTGTTTTTGCTCATTGAGATTTCACTGGGATTCAGTCTAATTTTTTTTTAATGTTTGTTTATTTTTGAGAGACAGAAAGAGCACATACGCAGGAGGGGCAGAGAGAGAGGGAGACTGAGAATCCTAAGTGGTTTCTGTGCTGACAGCATAGAGCCCAACACAGTACTTGAACCCATGAACCATGAGATCATGACCTGACCCCACGTCAGACACTTAACCAACTGAGCCACCCAGGCACCCATGGGATTTGAGGCTAATACAAGTTTTGAAGCAATGAAGAGTGTGGAAATGCATCGTAAGGAAAGTCAACTTGCCTGCATAAGGCAACTTCCTCAGGGAAAAGTATTATTAGGATCTTTAGTCAAAAAGGAAATCTACCCAGATAAGGAGGAAGATGTGTTTGTTTTATTTTGTTTTGTTTTGTTGTTTATGTTTGGGTTTGCTTTTTTGTCCTCCCTGGGGTTTGGAAATTCACAATCCCCAAACCAATCACTATAGTTCCACTTACTTGTAATTGTAATGTAAGAGACCTGGGAGGTTATGGCTTGCATTCACTATGTTCATTCAGCCACTTTTGGGTAAAACTGGATTTCATTTCCTGCAATATTTGCCCTATAGCAATGTAGTAGAGTTGTCGTAAAAACTATTTTCGTTCCATACCTAATGCCGAACTTTTCATGCTTGTCGCTTTTGTTTTCTAAAATCTTCAACATGTTAAATAGCAGCCCTCCTACCCCATAAAACTTGTATACTTTATTCCTAAGTTTCTAAAATCTACATGGTATATTCATATCTCATACTCCATAGACATTCGATTCCAGGCAATTTCAAGTAGTATATTCAGAACTGTTTGCTGATAATTATTCTTTTTAAAAAACATTTGTTTATTTATTTATTTATGTTTTAGTTTTATTTATCGTTTGTTTATTTATTCATTTATTTATTTATTATTCTCAAGCCAGGTAGTCTTGGCTTCAGGAGTAGATTCTAGTGATTTATCACTTATATCCAACACCCCGTGCTCATCCCAACAAGTGCCCATCCCCCATTTTCCCCTCTCCCCTACCTCCACCATCCACCCTCAGATTGTGCTCTGTATTTAAGAGTCTCTTATGGTTTTCCTCCTTTTCTGTTTTTATTGTATTCTTTTCCTTTCCTTTCAGAGCTGAGAACTTCCCTATCTGGAGAAGGAAGGAGTCCTCCAAGTCCAAGAGACACAGAGAACTCCCTTCAAAATTAACAAAAACAGGTCAACACCATGACATGTCATAGTGAAACTGGCAAAATACAAAGATAAAGAGAGAATTCTTAAAGCAGCTGGGGACGAAAGGGTATTTATTTATTTTGAAAGAAAGTGTGAGCTGAGGAGAGACACAGAGAGAGATGGAGAGAGAGAGAATCTCAGGCAGGCTCTGAGCTGGCATCACAGAGCCAGTCTTGGGGCTCAAACCCACTAACTGTAGGATCATGAACTGAGCCAAAATCAAGAATCAGACGCTCAATCAACCGAGCCACCCAGGTGCCCTCTGAATGTAAGGCTTACAAATAGTTCTTTAACCTTATATCATATCATAGGAGAAAAAGTTCTTCCCCCTTTTTAAAAATTTTAAGCATTTTTATTTCTTTTTGAGAGACAGAGACAGAGTATGGGTGGGGGAGGGGCAGGGAGAGAGAGAGACACAGAATCCCAGGCAGGCTCCAGGTTCTGAGCTATCCACACAGAGTCCAACACAGGGCTGGAACCACAAACCAGGAGATCATGACCTTTGCTGAAGTTGGACGTTTAATGGACTGAGCCACACAGGTGCTCCAAAAGTTCTTTCCCTAAAGAGAATTTTCAAATACAAATTATGAATGTAAATGCATGTCTAAATAGGAGGAATAATCACAGAGCTGTGTCCCATCCCAACCTCACCCCATCCCAATAAATGACATCTACATATCGTAGCAAGTCAGTGCTACTCATTATTCAAATGACCACATGTTTGTATTCTGTGCCATCATGCTGAAAACTATTCTCTGTGCAGAAATGGACTTGATCTGTCTTATTAGTATTTTTTTATATAGGGAATGAAAGAATGATTCCATATTATTCGTCTAGCACAACACAGCCATCACTCAGCCCATTCACTTGATATTGGGCAAATGATTTCATTTCTCGAGGTTGGACCCCTCTTCTGTGAAATGACAATTCTAATACCTGAAACTAAGTAGAGACAATGATAAGGAAGTGCTGTGTGAACACAAGAAATAGACATATTGCCCATTGCATCTTCACTTATAATTGGCTTGTTTAGGCTAAGCCTGGAGGCCGGAACCTGGCTCCTTAGGTCATATGATAATCATTCCTGTCTTGTCCAGTATCTGCTGACCCAGTTCTTTACCTACATTTGTTTATGAACTGTTCTTTCCAGGCCTCCATCTGCTTTACTATGACCTCTTTAAAAGATTCAAGCATTCATAACTCAGCAGCAGAGAGAACCATGGACACACTTATCTACATTTTACATTTATTAAGTATTTACTATGAGTCAGACTTATTTTAGAATGAGATAGATTAATAGAGGTACTTGATAGATAAGTATAGATATATTTTAACATTATATATACTTATTCTCATAGGACCATATACATTCTAGCTAGCTAGCTAAATATATAAATAATAAACGTAATTTATATAATATAGTCCTTTGAGAATAGGGTTTCATGGGCAAATGGTTTGTAAATAGAAAAGGTGAAGAACTGGAATTTAAACTCATACAGCCAATTAATCAATTTTCTGTATGTTTACTTAACTACTAAGTATACTGTCTTATTTTATACTAAACTTGATTTTCCATATTCTATATAACTTATTTTTATACACAAGCCACTTCCCTTCATATACTCTTATTTTTGGTGACTAATTGTTTTACTCCTTCATTGATTCTGATCTTGATTCCCTGGAATATTGTTCCCCTAATTCCCCTCTGCTCCTAAAAATTTAAATCACAACTAACAGGCACATTTTTCCATGAGTTCCTGGTTCATGCCATATTTGTCTTTGCTGGTCACGAGAGGTGTCAGACATCATTCTTAAGTCATTATTAGAATCATCCTCAAAGGATCTTTGATTTTCCCTTGTCCGGTCTTATGCCCTTACTCTCTGATAAACCCAGCTATTAAAATATCTCTCATAGACCTACTTTTCTCAGTAATTAGATTTAAGGAATCAGACTCCTGCTAAACCAAATTCATAATTTATTTAGCCAGATGACACATATTACTCCCTAATGAGAAAATAACTACCATACTCAGAAGAACCTCACTGTGTAGAAAAGCGATTCAGGATGCCAAACTATGATCCTAAGATCACCGGGTATAGAAGTAGATCAAGAAGAATCAATGGATGATATTAATGGCTAATGACATGCAAGTTAAATAACTCAATGCATCCATGTCTACAATTAAGACCAACTGTAGTAGAAACAAAACGCTGTGGGCGCTGTCCGATCACCACAGTGCTGGACATCCAACATCAGTGCTTTTCTCTCCCTCATTTTATGGTCTCTGCTGAAAGACCCCCTTTCTTTAGATACTCTATTTGTTTAGCTTTCTTAAAACTGAGATATCTGTGGGCCCCCCTTTTTGTTTGGGTGTGTTTTACTTTTGCTTTGTATTAAGATTATGTGTCTCTTTACATCTTTAAGAGCTTTTGCAGCTCTATGGTGAGCACACCGACTCAGCGTTCATGGTCAGCCTCAGCTTCCACTTGCAAGCTGTCGCTTACATAATACCCCCTACATATTTAAGTTGTATATCTGGATATTTTCCCTGAATCTCACAATCTAAAAAGATGCATTTCAACACAATAAAATATTTGCAGATTTGCACCATCCTGGATGAGGAGAGCTGATTTGCTAGTCATAGCTTTGGCCCCCATGTACTGAGGTTGGTAACTGATCACAGTTTCTCCACGGGGAAAAGGGAGATTCAACTAGATAATTACTCAATTTATTCTCAAATTGGCTTGTGTAATTCAACTCGGTCTCCTAGAGATTCCTTCAGGGCATCCGATTCAGCATGACAATTTAATAATAATTAAAATCAGAGCAAGTAATATTGTGTGTGTTACCCAGGCAGGGTAAGTGTAGAATCTTCATTAAATAGATAACAAAACCGATGCTAACATGCAAGTGATTTTACAAAGATGGGACTGTTCGAAGAAGGACCACCAGAATACAAATTGTCTGATCCTAAGGCCCTTGTCTTACCGTTATATTCCAAATAATTTCTCCTTCTAACTACCAAATGCAATACTTTAGACATACAGATGACTGTACCATTAGCCCCATCTTACATGCGCAAATCAACAACCAGATATTTAACTCAGGGAATTCCTTTTAAAAAAAAAGAGCACAATTTGGGGTGCGTGGGTGGCTCAATCAGTTGAGCGTCCGACTTCTGCTCAGGTCATGATCTCGCGGTTCATGGGTTCGAGCCCCACGTCAGGCTCTGTTCTGACAGACAGCTAGCTCAGAGCCTGGAGCCTGTCTTCTGATTCTGTGTCTCCCTCTCTCTCTGACCGTCCCCTGCTCGCGCTCTCTCTCTCTCTCTCTCTCAAAAATGAATAAAACGTTCAAAAAAAGAGCAAAATCTGATGTTCCAAAAGGAAAACAAGGAAACAACTAAACATTAAAAAGAAAATATAAATGAAAAATATTTAATATCCCCCACAAAGACTTGAGAAAATATATGTTTCTGCTGAAAAGAAACTCAGTAAATACACTTCAGATTCAAAGTGCTCTTAGGGAAAGATGCTGTGCATCAACAAGGTGGGAGCAATCCAGCATTACCAATGAAAACAGAGTCCAAAGATAAATTAAGGTTTTAAAATCAAATAATCCATTAAACATAGGAAAACTATTATTCAATTGTTGATGTGGAAAAACTCAAGTAGTGTGGATATTAAAAACATGGAGATGGGGGCGGCTGGATGGCTCAGTCAGTTAAGTGTCCAACTTCAGTTCAGGTCCTGATCTTACTGCTCATGAGTTCGACCCCCATGTTAGGCTCTGGGCTGACAGCTCAGAGCCTGGAGCCTGCTTCAGATTCTGGGTCTCCCCTCTCTTTGCCCCTCCCCTGCTTGCAGTCTGTCTGCTGGTCTCTCTCAAAAATAAATAAACATTTTTAAAAATTTTATCTAAAAAATGACATATATTCCACATCTTGGAAACAGACAAATCTTATCTATATTTGAAGATTAACATTTGAAAAAATTAAGTTAAACTAAGTCAGACACTGATGGAGGTAAATAATTTTCTATTTAAAAAACGTATCCTAAAAAGCTTAGAGATTTATTTTGCATAAAATAAATAAAGGTTATATTTTGTGTTTCTAACTGGAAACGGTTGCCATAAACCAGCAAATTCTTGGAAAAAGTGGAAAGATTTGATAATAATACTATATAAAGTTTATAAAAGGTTTTCAAATGCTTTGAATACATTTTAATTTGTGGTCCCCAGAACAAATCCAGTAGATGAAGAAAGTGTGACTTCTCACTTATATAAAAAAAGAAGGTTTTCTGTGTCATTCTGTGCTGTGATTATGCATTTAGCCATGGAAATTTTTAGCCTTCTAATCAGTCCACTTAATTCCTAATTACAATTCCAGATCCAAATTACAGATGGCCCTTTCTCAAGACTTCTTTAGATTTCCTAGAAAATTTATTACATCTACATTTATCATTTATTATCATTTTATGCAAATTCAATCTGTTATTAATATATCACACTGTAATTAATGTATTACTATTTTTATATTCATTGATACACCCCTACTCCAGAAAGTAATTAAGTTAGTTGAAGTGACAAATAAAATGAAAGGGGGGGTGATGGGGAAAAAACACTAATTATTGTAATTTAAAGAACTTACTATAATGGACTAATATAGTTGCTGAAACTGCATCACAAATTATGCTCACGCACTCAATGAGAGGAAATTTTTTAAGTCAATTACATAATTCATAAGATTCAAAAATTCAGGGAAAGTGCCCAGGAAAAAGAAAATCCATCGTGGAAGTTGAGACCAAAATTTCTCCTGGGTTTCTGGCAACTTCTTTCAGGTTTACCTCCCCCTCCCCTGACTAGACTCAGTTCCTTGAGGTCTGGGTGAGTTACATTCACCTGTCAGAGGAGAGATTGGCATTTTTAACAGTCTCCCCCTCGGTGCAGCAGAGGTAACAACTATTCTATAAAAAGCCCACAGCGAACTCCAGCAAGATTGCTGATCTCCTCAGGCTCTCCCTCCCTGCTTCTTTCATCCTAAATCCTCTTGTTCTTTATGAGGGTTCCTTGACTATTGCCTTTATATAAATATTTTTTCTTTGCTCGGTTCCATTAGATTGACACCTTGATTGTTCTGTCTACTGGTCTTCAGATCTAGTTTCATTCATGGACACTACCTCTTAGATCTAACACAGTCCAATCACTTCTTGGCCTCTTAGTTAACATTCAGTGTAGATCTAACATTGCCTTAAACCAAGTACTTCTTAGCATAAGAAGTAGATTATGATGAATAACTAAGTATAACAGTTTGCCATACTCCCAGCAACTAGCCAAATGCTTATCATAATAGTAGATATTTAACAAAAGTGTGGTGGTCATTTGCTCTTTCTTAAAAATTAAGTGGTTGGGGGCACATGGTTGGCTCAGTCGGTTGAGCATCGGACTCTTGATTTGGCTCAGATCATGATCTAATGGTTTGTGGGATCAAGCTTCACATTGGACTCTGTGCTGACACGAGTCTACTTGGGATTCTCTTTCTCCATCTCTCTCTGCCCCTTTCCACTCACACTCTCTCTGTCTCTGTCTCTCTCTCAAAATAAAAATAAATGAAAAAATTTTAATTTATTTTTATTTAAAAAATTTGTTAATGTTTATTTTTGAGAGAGAACGAGAGTGAGCAAAAGTGGGGGGGGGAGGCAGAGAGAGAGAAAGGGAGGCACAGAATCCTAAGTAGAGTCCATGCTCTGTCTGAGCTGTCAGCACAGAGCCAGATGCGGGACTTGAACACCCAAACCCATTAGTTCATGACCTGAGGTAAAGTAGGACCCTTAACCAACTGAGCCACCCAGGCACCCCAAAAATAAATAAAACATTTTTTTAAATTTTGTGATTGGCCTAAGACCTATAAAATGCAAAGAAGATAAAAACTGATGAATATGAAATAGCATATCACTGTTCTCATGATTTACAGTTCTCTATGAGGTTATATGGTCATATTTCATTTTTATCTCCCTTGACATGTCTGTCTATGTCTTTTGTAATTTTTTAAATATGCTGTCCTTTTCCCAGTAAGTTTTAGGAGTTCTTTACATATTTATTTCGTAGTTATTTTCAATTACACATATGGAATTTGCTGATGGCTTGTCTTCTTGTTTGTTTGAGGGTGTTTTTGTTTTTCTTTCATATATCAGTTTTCTGTTTTCATGAAGTCAATTTTATTTACCTTTCCTTATGATTAATGCTTTTGGTATTCTGCTAAAGAAACCCTCCTCTATTCTGAGAATAGTGATTCTTGGAATTTAACATGCATCAGAATCACATGGAGGCACTGTTAAATGAAAACTACTGGATTCCACTCCCAGAGTTTCTAACTCACTGGGTTGGGGTAGGACCTGAGAATTTGCATAATAAGGTCCAAGGAGATGCTATTGCTGCTGCTGATCCAAGAACCACTTTATGAGAAACATACCTTTGGTCATTAGGTCAAGACTATACATACAAAGTATATTTACATTTAGACTGCTAATCAATTGCATATATATTTTTTTATTTTTGGTATGAGGTACACATTTACATTTTTTTCCTTATATGTATACCAATATTCCAGACCTATTCCTTGAGTGATTCTGTGTTTATTCCCTAATATGAAGTGCCATGTCTGTTATTGAATGTATATATTTCATATAAATATCAATATTTATATTATAAATAGAGAGAATTCTCTCTAATTTTATTATGAATATTTTATTTTGGATTTTTAATCTATATTTAAGTGATACAATTTTACGATTCTTCTTGTGTTCTTTTAGTCCCATTCTTATTTTAAAGTTATATCTTGGGGCACCTGGGTGGCTCAGTCAGTTGGGTGTCCGACTTCGGCTCAGGTCATGATCTCACATTTGTGGGTTCAAGCCGCATGTCAGGCTCTGTGCTGGCAGCTCAGAGCCTGGGACCTGCTTCCAATTCTCTGTGTCCCTCTCTCTCTGCCCCTCCCCTGCTCATGATCTGTCTCTCTCTGTGTTTCAAAAATAAATAAATGTGAAACAGAATTTTAATTTAGAGTAATGTCTTACCCATAAAATAAATTGAATAAGTCATCTTCTTTTTCTAAAACATATTGCATAGGAGAGGAACAATCTTTATATCGGGTAATTATTAAAACTATCCTTTAAAAATAACATTTTAAATAAAATAGATTCAAATTAATGTTCAAGGAATCATATAGATAATAAACAAATAAATAGGTAAGGAGAGGGAGCTCTTTCTTACAGAAGAAAGGCTAGAAAATAATCATCAGAAAACTACAAAAATAATTGTTTTAAGTATAACTTCTCAGTGGATTCTATAGCTCTCAGGTGAAATTTTGAGGAGCAACAGGATATAGGATATTTGCATAGTCTAAAATTATTTCAAGTATTTATTAATTATGAACGGGAAAATAGTAACTTTACAGAGAAGAAAATCAATAAGCACAGCCTTAAATAAATGATCAAGGCAAATATCAGTAGGAATAAGATATATTGACATCATGTATTCCTAAAACGACAGAGTGAGCAAGGCATATCCCTTCGTTGGTCTAGCCAAAAATGTGTAAATCCAACCTTCTAATGAGAAACATCAATAAATCTGAATTGTGGAATAGTCTAAAAGACTTGATCAATATTCTTCAAAAATGTCAAGGTTATGAAAAACAAGGAATAAATGAGGTATTCTCATAGATTAAAAGACAGAAAGAAGGCATAACAAATATGAGACATGAATGTACATTAGTACTAAAACTAGCAAAATCTGAATAAAATCTGGTAATTGATGTTGTCACAGTGTCAGTCTGTTAATTTTGACAAGTATACTATGGCTATGCAAGATGTTAACATTACAGAAAGTGAGATGAAGAATATACAGAAATTCTGCAATACTTTAATATTTTTCTCTAAGTTTAAAACTATTTAAAAATGAAAAAAAATTAAAAAACAGCTCTTTTATCCTGGGGTCTTCAGTGAGGAAGAATTCTGGTTACCATTGCAATTACTTTTTAAAAATTTCTTCTTTTATGGGGCGCCTGGGTGGCTCAGTCAGTTAAGCCTCTGACTTCAGCTCAGGTCAGATCTCACGTTCATGGGTTCGAGCCCCGCGTCAGGCTCTGTGCTGACAGCTAGCTCAGAGCCTGGAGCCTGCTTCGGGTTCTGTGTCTCCTTCTCTCTCTGCCCCTCCCCTCTCATGCTCTGTCTCTCTCTGTATCAAAAATAAATAATAACATTAAAAAAAATAAAAATAAAAAAAATAAAAATTTCTTCTTTTGATAACACAGTCTTATTTTAAGGTAAATTTAATCTTACGAAAGAACTGCAAGAAAAAGCCCCCACACGGGTGCCTGGGTGGCTCAGTCGGTTAAGCATCTGGCTTCGGCTCAGCTCATGGTCTCACAGTTCGTGGGTTCGAGCCCCGCGTCGGGCTCTGTGCTGACAGCTAGCTCAGAGCCTGGAGCCTGCTTCGGATTCTGTGTCTCCCTCTCTCTCTGCCCCTCCCCTGCTCGAGCTGTCTCTCTCTGTCTCTCAAAATAAATTTAAAAAAATTAAAAAATTAAAAAAAAGAAAGAGCCCCCACATATCCTGTCCATTTGCCACATTTATATTTTATCACTATCTCTCAGTAGTCTGTATGATTATAGACTATTAATACTTAAATCTCCTACTATGTTTATGGAATTACATAATTAACTTTATGAAGCAACACTTCTATCTCCTTTTCCAGAACTCAGTCTCAGGGCCACACTTTTCTGCAAGAGAGCCTGAAAAAAGTGTTTTTTGCCAGGAGGGGTAAAGTGCCAGCCTCACGTGTGACTGTGGAAGGAGAAAACCGGTAGTGGTGGAGAGAAACCTTCTCCTCCGTACAGGTTTGTTTTAGTCCGTTCCCTTCCCCCGACCCCACACCATTCCCATCCTGGTACCAGAGGTAGGAAACAGATATGGATGGAGAGAGAAGCAGAAAATCTGTGCCACTATTTGTGCCAACAAACAAGTCTCTTATCTTTCCATAAGCCTGGTAAATTAAATAAATGTTCCAGAATCGCACTCAACTCAGTGGAACCATATGGTTAACTTGAAGAGGGAATTTGATAATCCCTTTCCTTCAGTTCTAAACCATCAACCAAACAAGAAAGACTATTCATAATGATGATAATAATATTAAAAACAATGATAGTGACTTACATTTATGTAGTTCCCATTATGTGCCAAGCTTTGTTTTAAGTCTATTTATACATATTTATTTTTTTAATGTTTATTTACTTTTGAGATAGAGAGAGAAGAGAAGAGTGAGGGAAGGGTAAAGAGAGAGAGACAGAGAGACTGAATTTGAAGCAGGCTCCAAGCTCTGAGCTGTCACCACTGAGCCTGATATGGGCCTCGAACTCACAGACCACAAGATCATGACCTAAGCCAAAGTTGGACGCTTAGCCCACTGAGCCACTCAGGTGCCTCTATTTATTTAAACTTCACAAAAGTCTTATAAGTTAGCTACTCATGTTCTTCCCATTTCATAGGCAAAGAGACTGAAACCTTTAGATAACGGATTCCAAGTGGCACATCTAAACCACAGGAGAGCCAAAGGCTCCAGCCTAAGCTCTCTGGCTCGCTCTAGAGCTTAGACTCCACCCCTTATGCTGTCCCACCCCAGAAAGTCAGAGTATAGAAGGATAAACCAAGATAGCAGGCTGATGCCTAGATATGCCATGGAAAGCCTCTTTTCATTTTCTTGGGATGGAGAACCACAGAAGGGCTTATTCATGATCAATACAAAATTCTGTATTTGTGAAGAATCCCAGTGCTACAGGATAATTAATTACATGAATGTTGTCACATTAAACATTACACTACGTCATATGTTTTCATTTTCAATCCAGATCAACATGGGAAAAACAGGTTCTGGCAGAGTGTGGAAAGCTGGATTGAAATGGGTAAGTCTACAGGCAGGGTTATACCAAAAGTTCAGGCAAGATATCAGTGGAGATAAAGTTCATAGTCAAGTGGGAAAGGGTGTAGGGAGTACAAATGACAAGAGCATATCAGGAAGTGGTGGCAGAATA
The DNA here is from genome assembly GCA_004023845.1 of Helogale parvula. NCBI lineage: Eukaryota > Metazoa > Chordata > Mammalia > Carnivora > Herpestidae > Helogale > Helogale parvula. The sequence goes on from PJEM01001591.1 coordinate 285,722, forward strand.
TGTTAAGTAATTTGCTGAACTTCACACAGTAGTGTGCTGGGAAGCCAGCTCTCCCATGGGGAAGTGATGTCTGCTCATTTCCATGGTGTAAGCATGGCCACCATGGTTAATTTCAAGATATCAATCTGATAAGAACTGAACATGGAACTGGGAAGAGATGCACATAATGGGCTCTCCGGAGCAAGCTGTTGGGTGTTGAGAGCGAGCTGGATGGTGCTGGCCGCCATGATGGTCACAGAGGCAGACGCCATGCTGTTCAGCACCGTCATGCTCTGCTCTATGCACACCTGGGACTGAAGTGGGTTGTTGCCACTTAGTAGCCTTGTGAATGACCTCAAATTCTCATCCTTTCTGAACTTCATCTTCAAGTTACAGTTAATACCTACATTAGAGAGTTATTTTGAAAATTTAATTGCAAAACACCAACAGTATGGCTCCATCCTGGGCACAGGTGAGCCCTCTGTGAATACACTCATATCGTTACTCTTCAGGAAGCAGAGGAGGCTAGGAACCCTGCAGGAAATAATTCCAGTGCCTCCAGCTGTAATGCACCCAGGTGATCAAGAGCACAGAGTCTGTAGTTACAGTGTTTGAACCTGAATTCTGCTTAAATCACTTGCTAGTTTTTTGACTGTGGGCTCTTTGTTAACCTCTCCCCTCATCTACAAAACAGAGGTAATAGCAGTATCCATCACATCAAAGGATCATGGGGTGCTACAGGGTAAGGTCACAGAAGAGCTTAGAATGGTACCTGACACAGATTTAGGACTTTATACATGTTTACTATATTTGTTTTTATTTGAAATTAATGACAGACATTGATTATTCTTTTTTTGATGTTTTTATTTATTTTTGAGAGAGAGAGCACTAGAGAGCAAGTGGAGTAGGGGCAGAGTGAGTGGGTGACAGAAGATTGGAAGTGGGCTCTGTGCTGACAGCAGTGAGCCCAATGTGCAGCTCAAACTCACCAACCATGAGATCATGACCTGAGCCAAAGTCCGGGTCTTAACCAACTGAACCATCCAGGCACCCTGACATTGATTATTTTTAATATGACCTTTCCAGGATAGGGCTTGCACTTCTAACTCACCAGTGATAACTACAAAGGTAACGACTGCTTTCTTGGATGGGGAGATGAACTGAAGATGAAAGAGGTGACAACAGGAAAAAAAAAATCCACATTTTTAAACAGAATATGAAACTGGAAATTTGGACAAGAGAGAAATATAATACATATGAAACGTCTAAGCCAAAATACATTTTAAGGAGTAATTCCATGATGCCAGGACCTCAAAAATCTATCAGGAACATAAAAAGAATGAGAGGGCAGAGGAAAAGATGCTTGGAATCATGCAAACATACCTTTGGAGGAGACTGTAGCCAGACTCTGCATCTCTCTCCTGGCCTAGAAGGCTGCACTGGGTGCTGGCTCAGCTCCAAAATTTGGGGAGCTTGTTACAAAATGAAAATGCAAGGGTCTCATTCAAAATGCAAGAAAAAAGTTATTTTTCTTTTTCCTTCACTCTCCTTCTTGATGCATCATAGACCCTTTTTTTTTTTTTTTTCCTATTTAATGCTGTGCTCCCTCCAGTAGAGGGATACCTCAGCATATGTGCAAGTGAGGACCCAGGGCTCTGCCCCCCTCCCCGCTCCTCCTGCATGGGGTGCATGTGCTCAAGCCTGACCCTCCCAGCGCCCATGCACATGTCCCTACTGGGGTCAAAGAATCCATGCCAAGGAGGTGGGGAGAGGTGGGACCCTGTGTGAGTCTAGGCCCCCAGCCTATACTGGTGCATAGTCCGTTATCCCATGAAAGTTTACTTACAAAACACAAAGACAAAACCAGCCAGTATTTCAAGAGAGCACTCCCCCCCAGAGTACTGGTCCCTGCACATGGTGTCCCGTGCAAATGCACTGGCCACACATCCATGAAGGAGATCCTTGGAGGAGATGTGTGTGGGAAGAGGTCAAGCTCCTTCACATGGAGCTGTGTGTGTGTGTGTGTGTGTGTGTGTGTGTGTAGAGGGGGTGTCTACTTCCCTCATGTCAAGTCTTATGAAGATGGTTTCTTCGGATGACAGAATTTAAGCATGTTCCCTGCCTTTGGGAGAAACTGAGAACAAGCACTGAGCCATGCTTGAGACTTCCAAAGCCAGCTGGGCGGCAGGAGAGAGCAGCACGGGGAAGGGCCAGAGCTTGAAGGACAGAGATGACGTGTTCATCTCCTGTTCCCCCAGAGCACCACACAGAAGAGAAAACTAGTGTGGTGTCATCCGGTCTCAGAAAGGCAGCTTGTAGGGGAATTCAGCGTCTGCATTCCAGAGCTGATGGGAACGCCCTCGGGGGTAATAAGGAGTTTCAAGCAGAAGTTGGGACACAGATAAGCGGGAACCTGCAGGAGAAATGTTCCACGTAGGGATGCTGCAAAATCACACACAAGCATCTACAAGAGCAAGTGACAGTTTCCAACATCTGCTAACACCAGCGAGGCTCCAGACCAGCCTACCCAGGAAGTACACAGTGTTCATCGAAAGCATAGACTGGAGTCAGATTTTCTGGAATCGAATCCTGGCTCTGACATTCTTCAAAAGGCAAGAAAACCTGTGTGGTTTATGCAGAGTATTCAATCTGTATTCTATTTTGATTCCATTACCCTTTCTAAACAATGGGTGTAATACATGTTCCAGTGACTAGAACATGAAAAACAACCACTGATATTATTATCAAAATAGCAGTCAAGTAAGACCTTTTCTAACCCCAAACTCCTTTCTACTCTATTTTTTTTTTAATTATTTTAGAAAAAGAGAGTGTGAGTGGGTGAGGGGGGGAAGAAGGGAGAGAGAAAATGGGGGCGGGGGAGAGAGAGAGAGAGAGAGAGAGAGAGAGAGAGAGAGTCTCTTAAGCAGGATCCACACTCAGTGCAGAACCCAGCTTGGGGCTTGATCCCACAACCCTGGGATCATGACCTGAGTCAAAATCAAGAGTCAGACACTCAACCAACTAAGCCACCCAGGCACCCCTCTACTCTGTAACTGAAAGCTTTTAAAGCATTTTCATTAGAGATTATCTCTTGGCATTGTTTTGAAGATATTAAATCAATTTAGAAGTGTAATATACCCATAGATTCTTCTCTGTCCTGTTTCTAAATCTGGAAGATGGTAATCCCAAGGCAGTGTGTATGTGTGTGTGTGTGTGTGTGTGTGTGTGTGTGTGTGTGTAAATCAGGATTAGTAAAGTATAACTTAGACATTAGTAAAGTATAATTTTATATTTATTTATTTGTTATTCTCAAGTTAGTTAACATACAGTATAGTCTCAGCTACAGGACTAGAACCCAAGGATTCATCTCTTACATAGAACACTCAGTGTTCATACTGAAGAGTACCCCCCTTAATGTCCATCACCCATGTAAACCCCCCATGCCCCTGTCCCTGCTGAGCCTCAGTTTGTTCTCTGTATTTAAGTCTCTCATGGTTTGCCCCCTCTCTGTTTTTCTCTTACTTTTCCTCCCCTTCTCCAATGACCATCGGTTAAGTTTCTCAAATTCCACATACTGTGCACATAGTAAAAATATATGATACCTGTCTTCTTCTCTGACGTATTTCTCTTAGCGTATTGTCCTCTAGTTCTATACACATTGTTGCAAATGGCAAGATTTCATTGCCAAGTAATGGCACATCTTTATCTGTTCACTAATCAATGGACATTTGGGCTCATTCTATACTTTGGGTATTGTTGATATCACTAAAGGTACATATTTCTATGAATTTTGTCAAATATATAATTTTGCTTAACCATCACCAAAATTAGATACACAGATTTTCAACACTTTTAGAGTCCCCACCTGCTACTCTGCAATACCCCCGAAGTATGAAGGTACTAAGTGCTCGTATTCATAGCTAACAATACAGATCAGATTTCTGATCCCTCTTGTTTCCTTTTTCAGAAAACCACATAATCACATAGTAAGTACTCATTTTGCATTGGGGTTTCTTTTTTTAAATTTTTTATATTTATATATATTTTTTTTTTGAGAGAGAGAGAGGGAGAATGAGCAGGGGAGGGGCAGAGAGCGAGGGAGACACAGAATCCAAAACAGGCTCCAGGTTCTGAGCTGTCAGCACGGAGCCTGACATGGGGCTCAAACTCATGAACCACAAGATCATGACCTGAGCTGAAGTTGAATGCTCAACCGACTGAGCCACCCAGGCGCCCTGCATCTGGATTCCTTCACTTAACAGCATGCCTTTTTGATGCATCCTGTTTTTGCACACATGACTCCACGGCTTCCTCCATATTACTGGGCATCATTTTGTTGGATAGATGGACCTCAATGGGTTTTGTGACAGTGTGACAGCAGGACTCTCTGGTATCTACACATGTGAGAAACGTTCATGGCATCTACCATGTTTCTCTCCAGGGGCAGAGTAAGACGACCCTTACTGAAAGCAGAGGGACAAAAAACCAAATAAAACAAATACAAAACACAGTTTCTTTCTATCCTATGCATTGTACATGCATCCTAATGCCTCCACAGTATTGCTGGCTTCCCACATCCCTTCCCACGCTGCAGCTCATGGAAGTTATAAACCATGCAGGGCAAGGGAGAAGTTAGCCCCGCATTTATACAAATCAAGACTGACGGTTTGGGAGGTGATGGCATTCTGGAAAATGCACTGTTCATAATGGAAGTCATTGGAATCATTGCTTACCTCAGTCAGGGACCCCTGTATGTTTGGCATTATGCCAAGTATTTTTCTATTTTATAAAGTTTGAGCTTACTACAAATATTAACCATGGACTTGTTTAACATACTGTCATTGTACAGATGGGAGAATTGGGCCCTGGGGTGCAAGGTCACATACCTATGATGGCCTACATTTAGAACATAATTTGCTTTGCTAAGGACGTTGCCCCTACAGCCTTTTTCCATTCTGCTGTTTTCCTATTAAATGGAAAGACTGGGACTGTACTCTCAGGCCATTGCTGTTTTCTTAGTGTTCTTTGCTTCGTGTAGCTAAATATAAGACACAGCCTGAAAAGCAGAAGAAAGCTAAAGAGAAAAGTGTGTGGTGGGTACACACACACACACAAACACACACACACACACACACGTGTGTGTATGCATGAGTGCGAGTCTATGACCACATGCCTGTATGATCATAAAACTATATACATGTTATGATTTTTATCCTACATATAATATTTTACTTTTATCTGAAAATAGTTTTTCAAAATTTTTTATGTTTGTTTAATTTATTTTTGAGAGACAGAGAGAGACAGCGCGAGCAGGGGAGGGTCAGAGAGAGAGGGAGACACAGAATCCAAAGCAGGCTCCAGGCTGCAAGCTGTCAGCACAGAGCCTGACGTGGGGCTAGAACCCACAAACCATGAGATTATGACCTGAGCCGAAGCCAGATGCTTAACCAACTGACCACCCAGGCGCCCCTGAAAATATTTTAAAAAAATAGATTACAAATACTTAGTATGTTCATACTTGGATACGTAGTAATTTTTACTCAATTCTCAAAGAATCTTTGGCGGAATTTACAAACTATTGAGACTGGTCTGTCTCACAGACCAGTCTCCCCCTCACTGCTTATTACACTATTAACACTAACATCGAAACAGTGATCTTAAAGCTATTAGCAAATTACCATCCTGTGATATTGTTGGTGTGATACCCTTAACTTCTCATCTTGTATAATGCCAAAAACTTCAGCTTGAGGTGGGATTTTTGTATACTTCCAATGTGTTCTCACAACACCCATTATTCCTCGGTGGAGTCAACTTTCATCTAAGAGAATTTAAAGTCCTATCTGAATTGTTATCACTGGTCTATGGTCTGTGGCAATTGATCATGTTTTATTTTTATTAAGTTACTCCAACTCAATACTTCCTTCCAAATATTTCTGTATCCTATAAAACATACAGATGGAAGGGAGGATGTTCTTTTATTAAACACATTTTTTTGTGAATCCTTTGCTACTGTTCTTAGGGGATAAGTCATAAACTACAAACAACATGCTCTATGGAATTTATAGTGTCCTGTATATATTAGTTTATCTGCCACCAGGAGCTGTGTACATTTAAAAATAAAAATGAAATAAAATAAAATGAATCTACTGACAGCAAGGTTCTCTGTTTTTCTTCTTGGTAAGAACTGTTAGAATAGTTTAAATTATGCGGCACATTGGTGCGTTTATTCCCCCATCCCAGACACTACCAGAGACTGAAAGCCCCTTGTTCTCCAAACAGAAATCGTTGGCCATTCATGTTCATTATGTTAGGTGTTTTCTAAACTGCAGAGGTGTAAAAAATGCATTTTGCCTTCAATAGAATTGTCATTTATTATTTAAAACGCTAGGCAAGATTTAGCAAAAGTTTTGCCTACAGAAGCAGCTCAAGAAAGTTAAGGAGATAGAAGAGTTACACTGGAACATATTTTGTGTCTTTGAAGAAGACAAACCTTCACCCATGTGGGGACTAAGACCTGGCCTGTGGGGGCCAAAGCAACCTGACTCTGGAGTTGGCATTCCTGACCCAGCACAGGTAGGTGGAGCTTGGAGAGCATCCCGAGCTAGAGAGCGATTTGTTCATCTGTGTGATAGGCTTAATGAGTTTTTCTCCTGTGCACTTTATAGGGCAGGTTTCAGGCTTACACTTTGTAAAGTACGAAAAATATTTGAAAAGCAATAAAAACTCCATAAGAACATGTTAACATCACTGAATGGGGGAGATGCTGTCGTTCTCTCTCTGCTGGTTTTGTTGTGCATTTAAACAAGAATCATAGGCAGATCTCTCCTGTTCAGACTGATTTTTTTAAACACTGTCCAGAAGTGACTAGGAGAGCTGAGCTGATGTCTGCACTGGGGAACAGGTGTGTGCCCTGCACTGGTAACTTTGTGTTTCGTCCAAGTCTCATGCTCTGAGGGTGCCACGCTGGTCCTCGTCAAGCAAGGGCTTGAATTACACTTTCCCTGATCTCTCTTATCTCTGCTGAAGAGTCTTTGACTCATAGCCATGAACAATACCATCATCCCTTCAAACTGGTTGGTATTCAGCAGTGGAAAGTCTTAGTACGAATCTCCTGGACTAAATTTATTGGCGAGGAATGGTGGAGAATTACAATAGCGCCAGTGTGGTGCTCTGTGCCCGGTGCTGAACTCGGACTCCTTCATTCATCCTACAATTCAGAGGCAAGTCTTCGCATTTCTGCTTAAAGAGGACAAAACTGAGACTCAGGTTGTCAAAGTGGCTTGCTGAAGGTCACACACGTAAGGGACTGATAGAGACTGGATCACAGTGGTGAAGACACGCCCGCAGTTCGACGTCTTTCCCTTTTGTCATGTCCCTTCCAACTGCTCCTTTGCCAACCTCCACTGCAGACTCACATTTTTAAAAGAATTTATCACAACTTGCAGATAATCATTTGAGTTTTCTACTGAAACACTTCATAGAAACTTTGTTTCCAGGTATTCTATCATTCTCGCAAGACAGATATTATACATAGTCTGATACGAAGAAACTAAGATTCCATCAGATTAGGGATTATTGCCCCCAAATTACATAACAGATAATCAATGAGTCACGACTGTAATATATTTTCATCTGACTTGAAATCTCCTGAAATGCTGAGCCACACTCACCTTCCCAGAGCCTGCTTGCCCTGCCCACTGGCTGGGTGTCCTGCACCCAGCTCCGCCCATTGGCTGGTTCCCATTGGCTGGTTGTCCTGAACCAAGCTCAGCCCATTGGCTGGTTGTCCTACATCCAGCTTAAGCCTCCTCAGAAGCAGCTTGGATGGCAGTGTAGAAAGTGCTCTGGCTTTCGACAGCATATCTCCACTCTGGTTCCCTGTCTTTACCTTCAGGAAATAAGAGTACCTGTCACATAAAGGTTCTGAGGAGATTAAAAGACTTATATATATGCAAATCTTTACAACAGTGCATGACATTCATTAATCATTCAATAAATGATCATTATTTTCTTATTGATACTACAATTATTTCTTTCATAAAGAACAAGTACCAAGGGTAATTATCTAACTCCTCTTAGAGATAGATTTTTCCTCCTTTTAATTCTGTTCACTAAATCAGACCTGTAATAGTTAATTTTTAATATGAACAGTGTTAACATTTGTTCTTTTTATAATTTTATGCATTTCAAAATGGATTATGTTTCCAATTTGAACAGTTACCTTCACTGATACCATTAAATATTAAATGTATTTCATAAACAAACATGATATTCTTAATCATAAAACATTCATTTTGTCAAAAATAACATTAAGTATTAATACCTTCAGTAGTCAATATTTAATATATGTGCATCCTACCTAAAGATGAGATTATTTTCATGAAATATTCATGGCACTTTCACCTGTTTTGCGTGAACTACATCAGAGGCCTGGAAGTTAGAGTTGTCATTTATTTCTGGAAGGCCTGTGTAGACATACTGTATGTATTAATTCACAATCATCCTGCATTCCTTTTTATTCATATTTCAAAAATTTAGCTCTAAAAATCACTATTTCTGCACCCAAATATAAGTCTCCCAGATTCATCTAGCAAAATTAATTAGATGATCATCTGTATTCCTGCAATCTGACGTGCTTATAATAATTTTAGCATGCATAAGAGTAGATTATGCTGTATTTTGTTAAGTCTCAATACAATTTATTTACTTATTTTTACATTTTAACATTTCTGAACTCAAGGTATATCTTTTACCCACTGCTATCTTATAGTTACTGAAAGTAGACATCAGCCATTATGTAGATGTTCATGATCTGTGCAGATGTCATGATCTGTGCAGGCACAAACATCAAAAGCAACAATATCAGAATTTACAAGAAAATTCCCAAATTGAAATGTGAAAACATTTTTAAACCCTAGCATCAAATGGACTGTAGGGAGACGATGGGAGGTAATGAATCTAAGTTTTTTAGGCAACATTTAAAAAGAAGGGGTAAACATTACAAATCTGGCTGAATAGCTTTTAGTTCTTATGGATTATTTTAAAGACTTCAGCAACATCAATCAATACTTCCGTTGAGCATAGAGGATGGCATTGATTGGATGAACACAGGATCGACAACTCAGTTGAAAAGTGATTCAAAAAAATCAAATTTCACATGTGAAGAAATTTTAAGAATAATTTAACCAATTTTGTTTTGAATAAGTCTTAAGTAGCTCTTTCAACGGGGATAAGTAAGAATTCTACATAATAAGGACAAGGTCAGAGATGCATTGGCATTCTATATTTTTATATTTCTTAGTATAGCACCCGATATAATGGTATATGTTATGATCAATTATGTCTTAGCATCACTGAAATAAGTTCTTCAAATATCTGCTACCTTTAAGGAAATGAGCTCCTCCAGATCAATACCATGTGCTGCCCACCCTTGCACTCTTGTTGCCATGTACATTCGGCACAGGGAGAAAGATATTAATGAAACAGAAGAATAAATATGTGAAAGATTTGTTTTCCTGTATACAGCTTGTCTCCCTTAACTGAGGCATCCACTCCTTGACTCATTCTTTGACTTATGCATTGGGAACTTATTGGCATCCTATTGTATCAGGCATTAAAAATGTAGAAAAAAGCACACAGTTCCTGCCCCCCAGGAGTTCACGATCTGGTGAATAGTCACATATACAGAAAGATACACAAGATTGTACTGAGTGCTGTAAGAGGGGTGTGTTCAAGATTCAATGAGGAGGAGCCAAGATGGCGGAGAGGAAGGGAGCTCTGTAAACTTCGTCTGCCCCATCTATTGAACTGAAAAGGACATTACTCTCATCTGCAAGAGCGGAAGGAGAAAATACGGACTCCAGAAGGAAGAGAACCTGAAGGATACCTGAGTGAGTGAGTGCGAACTGGGGAGATTAGAAAACGGGCCAGCCAGAGACGGGCAGGGGAGGTGGCAGCCCCAGCCCAATGTGGGGCAAGCACGCGGAACCCGAGAGACAAAGGGAAGAGAGAGAGACTGAACACGCTCATAGTACTGTCTCTGGGGAAGAGGTAAAGAACACTTAACTGCGCTTGGAGAAGCTCACTCCATGGATAACTGCTGGGTGGCCTAAATCCCAAACTCAGTTGGTGCAAGGGAGAGAACAGCTTCCAGCCTAGCGCCATCTTGGCAAGGAGTCGGCCACCACCGCAGTGGCGGTGTCAGGGGTGCTCACTTTGATCTCGGTTTTGGGAGTGGGAGCACGCACCTCATTTCCGCGGCGCATCTCGCCCCCAGCATTGGCCGCGCAGGCCCTGAATCCTGGGTGCCAACAGGGGAAAAGAGAGCCCCCACCTCTGCAAGATCCCTGCAGAGAGTTGGTGGCGGTGGAGACCTGGGTGCGTGAACAGGCTGCAGGAGCTCCCAGCTCATTTCCAGCAGCTTGGCGCCGCCTCGGGCAACAGCTATACCCTCATTCCTGCCCCAATGCTAACGTGATCCCCGCCCAGGGGTTGGGACTGTGAAGGTGCACACGCACATCACCTCCTGCTGCGCATCTCCCCCCAGGCAGGGGCAGCCGAAATCCCAGCCTGAGCCAAGACAAATTGATTCCTCCCCCTAAGAAGCCAGCAACCAAAACAAAAACATCTCATCTGTGGTAGCATAAAAAGTGCACAGACAGGAACTTTGAACCGTGGCGGGCCTTGAAAATACAACTTGCCTCAACCATGGCAAAAGGAGACCGGACTCATTAGAGTGGCATACATTTCATAGTTCAGCAAAGCTTGGCGTGACGCCTGCCTATCTAATCTCTGCAGAAACCAAGGCGGAGCCTCTGAGAGCAGCCTCCAAGACCTACCACATCAAACCACGCCTATCCAAAAAGGGGAGCTGCCATTTTTGTTTTTGTTTTTTTTTAGTTGTTGTTGAGGTTTTTGCTTTTTTTATATAATTTTTTTCTTCTTTTTTTTCTTTTCGCTTTTTTTCTGTACGTATTTTTTATTCTTATTACTTTTATTTTTACTTAAATTTTTAAAAATTTTTACTCCTTATTTTCCTTTCTCCTTTTTCCCTTTGTTTTTTTTTCTTTTTTTTTTTTTCTTTTCTTCTTTATATAGGAGAATATACCTCATCCCTACCTCTCCCCTCAACTGGTCATACACTTTTAGATTGTCCACTGTCCTTTGTTGTCTCTGACCCCCTTTAATTTTTTTTTATTTTTTTCTTCTTTTTCTTTTTCTTTTTCTTTTCTTCTTCTCCTCTTTTCGTCTCTTTCCTCTCCATTCGCTCTATTTTCTTTCCCCCTGTTAATGTTTTTGTTTGTTTGATTCGTCTGTGCGTTTGTGTGTTACTGTTCGCTCTGTGTGTGTCTGTCTGTTTTCCTTCTTAGGGCTACACCAAGAAACAAGCCGAAGTGTGCATGACAGCGAGTCCCAAATACCGCTGAGTAGGGAAATAAAATATTCAAAGGCACAACAAGAGAAACTGAGAGACACCATTAAAAGAATATTTCCTGAAATGACAGGCCCTGGACAGTCAATAAGCCTCCTTTAACAGAGAAATATTAACAGGTGCACAGTGCACAACGAGCTTTCTAAAGGTGACAAGAGA
>PJEM01001592.1:0-103709 GCA_004023845.1 Helogale parvula
GCTTCGCAAAGTGGCTTTACAAGGGGCCATGCTTCTAAGACAAAGCACCCTCAAGGCGCCTGGGCAGCTCCATCAGTTAAGCGGCGGACTTCAGCTCAGGTCATGATCTCACAGTTTGTGGGTTCGAGCCCCACATCGAGCTCTATGCTGACAGCTCAGAGCCTGGAGCCTGCTTCAGATTCCATGTCTCCCTCTCTCTCTGCCCTGCCTCTCTCTCTCAAAAATAAATGAACATTAAAAAAATAAGATGAAACACACTCAAATCATGTTAACCCCCTGCTTAAAACTGTCAGTGGCTTTCTGTTGTGCTTGGAGTAAAATTCTGACTCTTTGTAGGGCCCACAGGGAGGGGCTGTACATGTGGGTCTCCCCTGCTGGTGCCAATGACCCCTTCAGCCCTGCGCCAGCCTCTCTCCACTGTTGTGTTGACTCCACACTCGGCCCACAGCCCCCCCTGCCCTGGGATCCCTCTGTGGGGAGGCTCTGTCTTCTTGCTCTACATGCCTGGCTCCTCACCCTTCAAGGCTTAGCTTACACATGTCCCTCTTCGGGACCCCACCTCCACCTCCCTGCCCGCCAGGCATCATGCTCAGGGGCCACCAAGCTCCATGGGCCAAATCTGACCATGGCCTGATATCATAAATGAAGTTTAGGGGCGCCTGGGTGGCTCAGTCGGTTAAGCTGCTGACTTCGGCTAGGTCATGATCTCGTGGTTCATGGGTTCGAACCCTGTGTCGGGCTCTGTGCTGACAGCCAGCTCAGAGTCTGGAGTCTGCTTTGGATTCTCTGTCTCCCTCTCTCTCTGACCCTACCCTGCTCACACTGTCTCTCTCTCTAAAAAAAAAAATAAATAATAAAATAAATGAAGTTTATTGGAACACAGCCACACCTGTCCCTTCACCTGTGCAGCTGCCTTGGGGTTACAAGGGCAGAGCCAAGAGGTTGCGACACAGGCTGCATGGTTCACAAAGCATAAAATATTTACCATCTGGCCCTTTTTAGAAAAAACAACAATGACAACAACTTACTCCTGTTCTAGCTCAGCCTTTTGTTTACTTTTTTATTGCCACTTTTCACATAAAACAGTCGCTTTACATATTTTCATGTTTACTTTTGTTTTGGCCGATCTCCCTGGACCCGTAAATTCCCCTCGTGTTGGCAGGGGCGTTGTATGACATGGATGACGCCTATATGCCCTGCGTGAGCAGGAGGAGGGGCATACGGGAGGCGTTCAGTTATTTGACCAAAAGAGTCATGATGTCATCCAATATTTCTAGGACAGATCGAGTAATTAATTACTGGTCAGGTTAGTATTTGGGGTTACATGGAGTCGACTTGCTCCTGACACGTGCACCCACCCCCTGGGGTGGGAGCGCCGGGTGTTCAGTAGGCGTTAATGTCTTGCTCACGGCAGTCACACCTGAGCACAGACACTTCCGTTTCTCTCCCAACCCTATCGGCCTTCTGGATAACTTTTGGGAATAAATTGTTTGCCAATGGTGAAAAAAAAAATATGGACAAAATGTTTCCTTTCCCAGGAGTAAACAGGATGGAGGAGAGCCGAGGGGCTGCTTTCTGGAAGAAGGAAACCTAGCCCAGCATCATGTTCTAGTCTGGATGCCATGAACTTGCAAATGGCTTCAATTTCTTTGGAAGTAGGGAGATTACCAAGTATAGCTAACTATCTCGGAGAGCGTGTCCTCTCTGGGCCATAGTGTCTTCATCTGGAAAATGATTTTTTTTAATTTTTAAAATTTTATTTTTGAGAGACAGAGAGACAGCACAAGCAGGGGAGGATCAGAGAGAGAGGGAGACACAGGATCTGAAGACAGCCTCCAGGCTCTGAGCTAGCTGTCAGCATAGAGCCCGACGCGGGGCCTGAACCCATGAACCGTGAGATCATGACCTGAGCCGAAGCTGGATGCTTAACTGACTGAGCCACCCAGGCGCCCCTGGAAAATGGTTTCTGAAGAGTACAGATTACTCTTTAATTTCCTGGGGCTCTCATGTTAGAGTCCAAATCCCCATACGTGATCAGGTTATTTTGACTCATAGACACCGAGAGACCTCACCAGGGCTTGGTTTCCTGCCCCGCAGGCTGAGCCTTGGAGAAGGATCCACCTTGCCAGGTGTGTCCAAGGGCAGAACCGATTTGCGTCTGGCTTCCGCAGAGGCAGCATGAAGTCAGGGGGAAAGGACACCCTGACGAGTCTTGAGAAAGAATCCCCTGAATTGCCTCTGGGCATCCCCAACCTAAAATGAAAAAGGAGCAGATTTTCCGAGAAGGGTCAAGGTCAACAGGGGCCTCAGGGGCAGGAATGGGGATGCCGGTCATGACTTGCAAGGGAAGATGATGAAAAACAAAATCCTTCTCCCTCCCCGCCCTCAGCACTGCATCGGCCTTCCTGACGCTCCTGTGCAACCTCGAGGCAAGAGGGGAGGCCTGAACTAGCCGGTGTTATTCTACCACCGTAATCAGGCGAAAAAGAGCATTTCTCCCCATGGCTGATACAAGTTTGAAGTTGGGCTTGAGAACGGGGACAAGATGGGATGTCTGGGTTTTAAACCAACGCAAAGTTTGGCTTGGAATAAAAATGCAGCGAGGGAGCAGAGGGGAGAGGGAGCAGGGAGAGGGATTGAGAAATCAGTCCCCCAGCTGGTAGGCAGCAGATGGGGAAACGGTGATGTGCAGATCAGGTGCTGTTAACAAGGCCGATGGCAACCACGAGAAGTCACCTGCAGCCAGCTTTGTGGAAAATCTGGCTCCCCGAGCGAGGGGCTTTGGGTAATCAATCCATCTCGGGAGCCGCTGAGTCGTGAACTTGCTAAGTGATCTCCACCGGAGACCCGATCGCCTTACACGCAGCTACAGACAGTGGTGGCATCTCTGCCCCTGGAAGGCCCGATGGCGCAAACGGGGGCGGTGTTCCCGCCGTCCGGCTGCAGCGACCACACACGGGCGGCAGATGCCGTGGTTGGCAGCTCCTGGGTCAGCTGTGCTCATGTTGCTGGCGGCTCCCAGAGCATCCGAGAGGCACATCTGTTCCCTCCGTGAATGCCGTTTTCTCCCTTCCGACAGCCACTCGCCTCTGACCAGCCTCTGTCCGCCTGCCCTGGCGGCCCCTGGTGCTTGTGCTTAGTTCCCTCTCCGAGGGTCCGGCTGCTGGTGATGAGGAATGGAGGCTGCTGAAAGCAGACGGGATGGACGGTGGAGCATAGTGGGTGCCACAGCTCTGGGGTCAGATGAACTTGGACTCCATTCCTGGCTCCGCCCTGATCTGTGGGACTAGGCGCAAATGACTCAAAGCACTGTAAACCTCATTTTCTTCCTCTGTCAAAGGAGGAACCTACCTCATGCAACAGATGCGAGGATTAAATGGAATAATGTAAACAGAGTGCTTAGGTCAGTACTTGGTACCTAGTACCTATCTAGTAAGTATACTCGGAGACCACAGCCAGCCATACTCATGAGGGGCTTGCATGGCCCTTGACAGCCCCTCGGGCACTGTCACAGCAGATTCCCCACAGCACAGGGGCCAGGTGCTCTCTTTGCTCACAGATCTCGGTAATCTGGTCTTTTAATCCTGTTTTCCCTGCTCCTCCTGGAATGTGCTTACTTTCCTTGTGCCCAGGGCAGGCCTTGCACATGATGGGGGAAGCTGCCTCTTCCCAGGCAGAATTGTATTAGAAGCTTCCATTTCCTGAAACCCTGCCCAGCGGAGATAGCCTGTTTCCAATTACTGTACCTATCCCTAATTAGATGAGAGCAAACTGAAAAAATGGCTTTCGGGAGCTACTGGCACGGGACTGGCTTCCAAGCTTTCAGCCTCATTATTAATAATTAGCATTTTGGTGATGAACTTTGACCATGCACTCACTGGACATCTTTCCTCGTAAGCATGCGTTACTAGAGAAGCACACGGCGCGTGTGGCGGAGAGGGACTGCCCTTGAAACCGGAAGGCTGGAGTTAAGGTCCTTGGTTGTGCTTGAAAACTCAGTTCCTCTCCCTGTGCCTCAGTTTCCTCACCTGTACCATGAGAGCATTAGAGTGTATGACCGCTGGGGTAAAACCGCTTTCTAGAGCCTCAACTCTTGGAGGAAAAAAACCCACCAGATGTAGACTAAGAAGCTCAGAGTGACAGCGACTAATCAGTGGTTTTAAAAATTACTTCAGAAATCATCTTTCGTGAGTGACCTGTTTTGGGACCCTTTGTGGAGGGAAATGATCCTGGATTGACACAGTTTTCATGAGAGTAAGTTTTCATTCCTAGGGTGCTCTGGGTTGGATGAAGCAGGTCTTTCTAAGTAGTTCTTGACTCTGGCTTCTCCTCGGAGTGCTCTGGGGAGATTTTCAACATTTCAGCGCTCAGACCACACCTCAGAGCAACTATGGCCAAATCTCTGGGAGTGAGGTGAGGCCTCAGTACTTAGTAAAACTTGCCCGTGTGATTTGATTGTGTGCGTGAGATTCGGAATCACTGTGTGAGAACAGGACATCTCAAACTTCCACGCGGCCGCGAATCGCTGGGGGATTTTGAGAAAATGCCGATTTTTGTTCAGCAGGGCTGGGGTGGGGCCTGGGGTCTGAGAAGCTCCCGGGAGATACGCGCTGTTGGTTCCAGGACCACACTGTGTAGCAGGACTCGGAAGGTTCAGAGGCCTGGCTCGGAAGCTACGGATCTGAGGCACGAAGGCTGTGACGTCATCTGGGAAACTTCCCCCCAGCCCCCAGCAGAATGACACAGGAAAGTGTGGGCGCCCTCATCAGGCTAATCATCTGGCTCTCTCCAAATGGATAGCCTTTAACTATTTGTTCAACAATTTTTTTTGTAGTGGGGTGTGGCATTGGTATTGGCAAGGGTTTTAAAGATTGTGACTGGAATGTTCTGTCTGCCCCAAGGAGCATGGGCAACTCACTTTTAGAGCCAGACAGCCATCTAAAGCTTTTGCTTTGGGAGCGATCCACAGAGCATCTCACTAGGTAGCTGTTGATGAGGCCAATGAAGCAGCCCAGTGAGCACCTTACTTGGCCTTGGCTTGGAAAATTGGGTGCTTCTGCCTCAGGCTTTGACTTGAGTAACGTTGTGGCTCAAAGACACAAGAGCAGATAGAGTTGACTGACTAGCGTGAGCATACCCAGGTGTGGGGCTGGTGGTGACAACAACGGTGACCTGCATTTAACGGCGATGGTGGCTGTCCCTGGCCTGTGGTTTGACCTGAGCCAAGATTCTAGTCATCCAGTACCGCCTGGTTCCAGGTTTCCCAATGCTTTTGTGAGCTACTCAACACCCTTTCAATAAATGCATTTTCTGTTTAAATAGGACTGATTTCTATTGTGGGAAAGCAAGATTACTGACTGATACAGAAAGTTGTTGCTGGATTAAATGACACAATCTATATAGTTTATAGTCCTTCCCAACACATAGGAAACAATCACTCAGTGTAAGTTCTGTTGATGGAGAAGAAGAGGAAGAAGAAGGAAGTGGGGTGGGGAGGAGAAAACCAGCAGGAAGCTGAGAGAGAACATCCTGAGGGGACTTGATTTCAGGAGAGAGCTCAAGAAGACCCCCGTAGGACCTGCCATAAAAGTGCAGGCTTGAGAAATGAAAAGACAGCCCCTCTGCAAAATTTGGTCATGTGTAAAGTTTGTCTTGGGGGCGGAGTATCCACCTCCTTGGATGGGTCCCCCTCACACAGGCTCACGTGCTCACTCCATTCGTCTGCCTTGCTGTGGAGATCTTTTTAAGAAGACATTTCCATTAGTCAGTATAGGATGGGCTATGCAACAGTAACAAATTCGCCCACATTGCAATGACTTAACCTGGTAGATGTGGGTCGGGCAACTCTCCAGGGCCACTGTTCTTTATGCAGTAACTCAGCGATTCTGGCTGCTTTGATCTTGTGGTGCCATCAGCTTCTCATGAAGCTCCTCGGTGACAGTGACCAGAGATGGCAGATGGAGGGTCAAGTACCAGCTCTTATATGTCAGTCACAGCCCATTGGCAAGGACTGGCCACACAGCCTTACTTTCACGCAAGAAGGTTGAGAGTACATGGAGCGTTTGGAAAGCATGATCAATTCTGCCACAGCCTGTCATTGAATCTAGCTGAGTTTCTTACCTTAAGAGAAATTGGCACTAAAGGCCAACACTTTATACTTGTTGCTATATTTTAGTTAAACCTCCCCATCACCATATGAGATGAAGGACTGATTGTCATCTCCACTGTGATACCAAGAAACAGGTTTGGCCAGTGAGTGTATTACTAGGGACTTGTGGTTGCTGATGTTAAGAATCCAGGTCCAATTGGCAAATTGGGAGGCAGGCAAATAGAGAGGAGCTTATTTATATAAGAAAGTCTAAGGCTTCAGACGCAGGTGCATCCAGGGTCTTCATGATGTCATCAGGCCTCCACTCATTCTCCTGTTGTGTTTTCGGTTGTGTCGGTGGGCTTTCTCAGTGCGGTAGCCCCAGCAGCTTCAGGTTTATGTCTTCTCAGGTTCAAATATAGTAAAAGAGAGCACAAGTGTTTTCCTTCGCTGAGGTCCCAACTCCAAATCCCAGGACTGAGTGTCTTTGGTTTAACTGTGGACATGGGCCACGCTGATTTGATTGCTGAGGCTGAAGGGAGGGTCTATGCTACCGACTCCCTGAGCTACTTGCCTACCTCTGGAGCTAGCGATGGAATAAGTGCCTTCAGCCTGAAGGAAAATCATGGTTCTGATACCTGGAGAAAAAGAAATAGATGCTGCACAGGCAAACCAAGAAAGTAGGCATCTACTTCACTGAACTTCAGTAATGTGCATAGATTTTTATAGCTATTAAGTGGCAGTCACAGACTTTGCACAAAGCCCCTAGTTCTCCCGGCTGCCGCTCTAGTACTGCGTGGCCACCGTGTGTGACCTCCTGAGTACCCGTCCAGCATGGCCTCCACCAGTCAGCTGGGGGGAGCCATGTCCCTCCAGCGGCAGGGAAATTCTGCCTGCTGATCAGACTATTCCACTTCTGCAGAGTGTTAATGTGGAGTGAACCGTGCTTTCTTCTACTTAAGGGGAACAAATTTCAGTCCAGATGCTCCCTTCTGTGGGGATGGCTACAGTGTAATCCTGGCCGTAGGCATGGTGCACAAGGGAGGCCCCCCACTGAAGGAACTGGGGAAGATCATTGTGGAGGGGAGGGCAGAGGATGCGGGCATCCTTGAGGCTCTGAGATTTAGTGCATGCCAGTGTCTCCTGTCTGCTATCCACCCCTCCCCTGCCCTGCCCAGGTATGAAGCTCCAGAACCTTCCTAAAGTCCAGACTGGGATCAGGAAGGATGCTCAAGGCCGGGAGGGGTGAACAGAAACAGCATAGTCCTCTTTCCTGGCACACACATGTACCTTGGTAACATCATGTCTGACTGATTCACGTGGCTTTGCCCATAGGTTGAGGGGGTTGCATATGCCTTCCTCATGGAGGTTCCTCTTCTCTTTGCAGATTTAAAAATCCCTTGAGGGCAGGGACTGTGATTTCCAGCAAGCTGTGGGTTACTTTAGTGATGCCATTTCTGAAAGTTCCTTGAGCAGACAGGCCCGCACATCACATCACTGTCAGTGTGATGTCATTACTAGGACTGTGTGTGTGTGTGTGTATTTGCATCTGTGCACCTGTCGTGAGTGTGTATTATGTATATATATGTGTCTCTAGGTGCATGCATGCACGTTCATGTGTATATATGTTTCTCTGCGTATATAGTATATATGTATATTAATGTCTGTATGTGTTTTTTTGTATGCATCTCCGTTTGTGTGTGTGTGTCTGTTGTGTATATGTGAGTATTCCTGTGTATGTGTGCATTTGTGTTTGTGTATGTGTGTGTGTGTATGTGTCTCTGTGTGCATTTATATATGTGCATATGTGTATGCATGTGTTTCTCTGTGTGCATGTGCATATATGCATGTCTCTGTGTCTGTATATGTGTCTCTGGTGTATATGTGAGTATTCCTGTGGGTATGTATGTTTGTATATGTGTGTATTCATGTGTGGCTGATTCTTTGTGGGGGGTGGTCCAGTGCACTATAGGAGGTGAAGCAGCCGTCCTGGCCTCTACCCACTAGAGGCCGGGAGCAGCCCCCACCTCCCACTTGGCACCGCCAGAAATGTCTCCAGACACTGTCAGTTGTCCCCTGGGGCAAGATCGTCCCTGGCTGAGAACCGTTGCCATCCACAGTGCTTCCATTTGGGACTTGCAGTCACATGCTTTGATCAACACAGAGAGCTTATTAGAAACGAGGGGTCCACATCACACTGAGACAAAGGTGCCTCTAAATGAATCCCCCCACACGGTGGGGTGTCTTTTGAACCTGGCAGCCACCTGAGACAGACACAAGTCTCTCGAGTGGGAGGTTGGAGAGCATCAGAGCAGCACATAACTCACCCTCACGGGACAGGAGTGGGGGGTCCACCAACTTCCCTTGAGTCCCAGGAAGCCACTTGGACATCACGAGCTGGGATCCACCAGGCTGCTTTGTCGTGTTGGAAAGTCAGCAGCCTAAGAGTGAATGCTGATCGAGCCCTTGCTTTATGCAGAACACTGTGCTGAGTTCTTTGCATAGATGGTCATTTTTTATATTCTCAGCAACCTTATGATGTGGCTTCCTGTTATTTTCCCTATTAAACAAATGAGAAATTTGTGTGTAAAATCACATGTCCAAATGGCTGACCTGGGATTTGAACACGACTCCAGAGACCACACTGTGTACTGTGCTGCATGTATATGAATGTTTCTTCTCATTTCCTGCAAAATACACTCCAGTCCTATCCAAATGCCGGGAAGTACTATTTTAGGTGAAAGCAAATTATAATAAGCATTAAGGGATGCTTTTTGAGCTAAGCCTCCCTGACGGAGGACCAGGAGACCTCAGCCTGCGGGGAGCAGCATAGGAGTGAAGTCCCACCCACGGTGTGTGGCTGGGCACCTCCTTTGTCCACGTTCCCACCTGTTGTAAAAGTTTTGGAGTGCCAGGGGGTGCAGAGGAGCAACAGGGAGCTGGTGGGGAAGACGAGGACTAGAGGACCCTGAGTGGGGCTCTCAGACCCACCTTCCCCACTGGGAGCTTTTTGGCAAAGTTCTTTGTGACTTTTTTACAAACACCACCAGCAAGCCCACGGGATAATAGCAGCTTTGGGTTGGACGGTGCTGGGAGGGTTCCCACCGTGCCTGGCTTTATTCCCTGAAGATTAGCAAGTAGGGGAAAAGCAAAGGCGTCACTTAGAATGGCTCTGCTAATGAGCACATTGCTAGAGTAGTTAAAAACCCCATAATTTAGAGGTGGATTGGAAAGAGAGAAAAGCAAGGAGAAGTGGAGTAGGAGGGCAGCGTTCCCACAGAGCGCCCGCGAGCTGGGGATGCCTTGAGATGCCGCCGCACAGTGATCAGTGTGTCAAGGTTATTGTGCAGTAGCTGAAGGTGCACTTGAGTAGATCATACTTGTAACATACAAGGGCAAAATGGTGCGTGCTTGGGTCCTGGGCTATTGCGGGGCAGGTTACAAATTGTCACAAGAGACAGGAAAGCGGCATCTATCATTAAGGGCAAGTTAATGGGGAAGACACTTGGCATGTTTAGTGGAACACGCCAGTGATCTGCCTTCTCCGTATATCAGGAAAGTGTGGTCAAAGCACAAACAGGGATACTCAGAGAGTAGTATGTGGGAGTATGAAGTAGTATGAAGGGAGTGCATGTGAATTGGATGGTGATTTTGGAAAAGCAATTCTAAGTCATGTACCCATTGGGACTTCTGTTTGTAAGTAACAGAAATTCAATTTAAAGTGATGTAAGCAAAACACAAAACAAAGCAGAAAACAAGAGTGAGTGTGTGAAGGTCATTAATTAACCTAATGGAAAATTCTGGAGGTAATTTATTTCAGTCATAGAGTGTCAAGAAACTCAAAGGATATGAGTAGGGCTGTTTCTCCTCTGTTGGCCACTCCCACAGGTAGGTTCTTGGCAGGATGGGCCTCGAGGGCCTCGCTTCAAGTCCTAAGAATGAAAAGACTTCTCTTTATCATCTGTCCAAGGCTAATGCCCTGACTTGAGTCTCAGGGGCAGTCCTGGGTTCCAGGGTTCCCTCAAACTGGGGGCTTGGCCAGGCCCGCCCAAACTGCATGGCCTGGGAATAAGGGAGGGGCCTTACTCAAAGCGGGGTGTGGGGGAGGGTAGCCTCACAGGCCTTTGATGGGTTCACTTGATCTTAGCCAAAAGGCCGAGAAGCGATCCTTGATGGATTCAGATGTGCAACTCGATCTCTTTCATTCCACATGGAGCAGTGAGAGCTACAGCCTCAAGCTTACTGATCAGGCGGGGGTCACACCAAGTCTTCCTGCCCCCCAATTTCCCATCTGTTCTGTAATAAGCTTGGTTGGCAATTTGATTTCATTGATAGTCACATCCTAACTGGTGATTTTTGATTAAAACATTAGTAAACTCCAGGGATGGGTTTACTGATAAATACCACATGAAGTCCTAGCAAAGAGCATAAAACATCACTTTTTTTCTTTCTATTTTAATGTCTAATCTTTTTTTGAATGTTTATTTATTTTTGAGAGAGAGACACAGAGAGAGAGAGAGAGGGAGACACAGAATCCAAAGCAGGCTCTAGGCTCTCAGAGCCCAATGCAGGGCTCAAACCCATGAACTGTGAGATCATGACCTGAGCTGAAGTCGTTTGCTTAACTGACTGAGCCACCCAGCCGCCCCAAATGTCTAATCCTTTTAAAAATTTTGTTTTCTGATTACTGTTGAGAAATAGAGCATGAGCAGGGGGAGGGGCATGCAGAGAGGGGGACAGAGAATCTGAAGCAGGCTCCAGGCTCTGAGTGCTCTGCACAGAGCCCAACACGGGGCTCAAACTCATAGACCGCAAAATCATGACCTGAGCTGAAGTCGGACACTTAACCAACGCAGCCACCCAGACGGCCCCAATGTCTAAGCTTAAAGCGAGACTGGGTCTTTGCGTGTCTTCTAATCCTCCCATCACCCAGCCCAGCGGCTCCTGTGATTTCCTATAACACAAGCTGCCTCACACACACTTCAGGACTAGGAGCCCCACCTTGACCTTCTGCCTTCGCTTGGCTGTGCCTCCTTCCCTGCAGTGAGACCACCAGTGAGAGACAGCGGAGGGGAGGACACTGCCATTTACTATATTTAATAGCGGCTGAGACCACAGCTGTTGGTGAGAGTTGGTTTGCAGTCCAAGAAGTTTCTGACTGAAAGGCTCAGGACAGGCTTCCCACTTTGGGGCTTACAATCTTGGACCATCTTCTTATGACCCAGTCATTGGTCCACAGCCCCTTTAGGATCAAAGCAAGATCCTAAAGGGGCTTTGGGTAAGCTCCTCTCAAACTCCACCCAGATCTTACCACGAGGCAAGTTAGCAAGACCAAATTCCCACTTGTCTTATCAGGCTCTGATGTTTTCCCTCATGAGATCATGCACACAAGGACATGAATTGAGCAAATGGGAATAGCGGTGCTTGTCAAAGCCTCAGCTGGAGTCTCCTTGCTTTCTGGAATTCTGGTGAGGCTCTTGATTCCCTTCTCTCTGGAAGCCCAAGAACGTAATTTTCCATCCACTGTTCATCTTGACTACATCTTCTGGTGTTTCCCCTGAAATCACTGACGGTACGTTCAGGTCCTATTGATGATATAGGGACCTCCTAGATCCCTTGACTTTATATAGTTGTTTATGTTCTCAGAATGTAGTTTGTATTTTGATGTAGGGGGTGGAAATGTCTGACTCACATTTCATAACTTTAAGCTTCAAAAAGCCATGACCATCATTAGCCACAAGGGAACTAAAAATCAAAACCAAAATGAGAGGCCCCTTGACAATAATAGGAAAGTCGGACAATAACAAGTGTTGGTGAGGGTGCAGAGAAAGTGGAATCCTCAAACACTTCTGCTGGAATCTCCAATGATTTGGAAAATAGTCTTGCTGTTTCTCAAAAGGCAAAACATAGAGGTACCATGGGGCTCAGCAATTCTACTCCTAGGTATAGACATTAAAAACAAATAAAGATATGTATACATAAATATTTGTGTGTGAATGTTCATAGCAATTTTATTCATAATAGGCAAAAATTGGAAGCAACCCAAACGTCTGTCAACTACACATGGATAAACAAAATGTGGGTGACCGTTAAAAACATTATGCTAAGTGAGAGAAGCTTGTCCCAAAGACTATATATTGTATAATTTCATTTCTATGAGGTTTCTTTGTGAGGTGATGAAATGTTCTGGTATTGGATAGTGGTGGTGATTGCTCAAGTCAGTGAGGATACCAAAGACCATTGAATTGCACTTATTAAATGGGTGAATTGTATGATATATGAATTATACCTCAAGCATATATAATATAATTATATATGCATATAAAATATAATTATATATGTACATATAAAAATGCAATTATATATGTATCTATAATACAATTATGTGTGTGTGTGTATATGTGTGTGTATGTGTGTGTGTGTGTATATATATATATATATATATATATATATATATATGGAGAGAGAGAGGGTCAGACAGAAAAACTAGCTCACTCTGACAACAAGGGTGTTCTAATGACAGAATTCTCTGATAGGAGTAGAAAGTAGCCAAAGAAAATATTCAGTATTAAATTACTTAACTATTCAATATTAAAGTAATGGTAGAATTTCTTTCTCCCCGCCAGCCAGATTAGTCACTTCTGATCACATGTTAGGTCTCTAATTCCTTATATGAATTCTTGACAATTCCTGTGATTGAGCAGAAAGATCGAAAATTCATAATTTTGAGGACAAATATGTAAATCCTCATTTTGATGGGGTTGTTTTATGAGACCGCGCTTGCTGTGGGAGATGGACGGTGCCTTCTGAGTATGCAGTGACATGGAAGCGTCTCACAGCTCCAAATGAAAGGGGCCAAATGAGACTCTTGAAACAAGTAGAATTTCTCTCTCACTTAGGTTGGAAATGTTATGTTTATAAGAGCAATCCAAAGTGCTTTACTCATCTCAGGTTTCTCCTAGCATGATGACTTACGGGAGCTCTGTTCTCTCCATGCTGTGTTGTCCTTGGATTTAATGTTAGGGACAGACCTCGAGGGGCCCCTCAGAGGCTGGTTCAGGGAGGTTAGAAGGGGTTTCTTTTCACCAGAGTCAGAATCCATGTCCTTAGCTCACCAGGAGGACAATCCTGGAGCCACCATTGGCTCTGAGCAACTTGAAATTAGAAACTGGGTCCTGGCCCACTGGGTACCCTTAGGACCCAGCATTGCATGTGCCACACGGTAGGCACCTAATATTACGTTCTTCAGTGTTAAATGTTAACAATACAATGGGCAACACAGACACAGACCCTTACAGAAATAGCAAGGGGCACGTTAATCGAATAATCACATACAGATGCAATTAGAAACTGTGAAAGACCTTAAGACAAAAACATGCAGAGGCACGTGGAGTTATTGATGACCAAACGTCCGCGTGACATCCCTGAAAACTTCACCTCTGGCACACGTTAGTTCTCTGTAAGTGGATGTGTTTAGACAGAGGAGAAAGGAGTTTACTAATCTGTCACCAGGGCTCAGATGGTCAGAACTAACTTGCTCAGAGGAAAGCTGCTAATGCCAGCCTGACTCTCCATTCAAGAAGGGAAGGGCAAATGGGTAGGGCCTCCTTGGGAACCATCTTGCCCGTAACAGTTGGTATCCTGGGCCACCAATCAGGAACTGAACTCCACCAGGAAGCCAGAGGCCAAGGGCTCCCAGGGCGGAGGAGACTCTGTCCTGCCCCCTTGTGGTGAAAGTAGAGCATGCGCCTTCTGCAGTGGCCTCACATTCTTTGAGTGCACAGCGCCGTCCACACTGGCCCATCAGAGAATCCTTTCCCATTGCTTATTACCTTTATTCTTCTTAAAAGTGCATCTTGTAAGGACTTCTGACCTTACATCCATCAGCCTATTGGATATGTCTCTACTTAGAAGCCCCATAGAAATGTGATATTTAAACATCTGAAAATGAACTTACAACCAACCTCTCTTCATGTATACTCCGTAACCTGGTAAACAGCATCATTCAGTCCTCTCTTCTCCCTCTGCCAAGAGCTAAGCAATCGCATTCCTAGTCACCAAGACTCTATATATTTCACTGAATTTATCCGCTCTTTTCCATCCCCAATACTGTTATGTTAGTGATTAAGTTTCTTTGTTCAGGAACCATATACAGAGTATGCAGGCTTGTTGTTTTATTAAAAGGTTATTATTTGATTTGTTGTTTGTTGGGGTAATTATTCTTGTCCAGAGCAAAAGCTTTCCTAAGTAGAAAGGGCAGTGGCCTATTTGGTTGGAAGCAGGCTCCCTTGTAGGAACATTACAGTTATTTGCTTCATCGAGCTGTAAATAAAATGTAAACAAAACGACCCCACCACCCATTCATTTCCTGATGGAGTTGTAAATTTAATCAGAAAAAGACAAAATACCTCACTGTCTGGAAATAATCGTGTGTCCCTTCTGTAAATGCCATCTGCATCTATCTTTGAGTTTAGAGGAATGTGTTTTAAAGGTAAATCAAACAGTGCACTTGCACATCTTACAGATATCTATAATTAAATAGAGTTTTCCTGATGAGTGTTGTAAGTCATAATTTGCTGTTTAGTCCAAAATGCCTTGAGTATCACTCACTATTAATCAATTGATCAATTAAAAAATAACAAAGAAGCAATTCTTATGAAATATTTATTGTGTTTTCTCTTGCCTGGAGAATTTTTTATTATTTAGTTGGAGATATTATAATCTATGATCCTAACAGTGATTTGACCCTTTTTAATTCTCAGTGGAATGAAATGGAAATGGAATGGAAAAGATGGGCAGAGAAATTTATTTCACTAGAGGTGTTTGGCCTTTGAGACACTATAGATCACGGGATTCCTAAAGGTTTCCTGCTGTTTTGATTTTACAAAGAATTGGAATTAGAAAATAAAAATTAGTCTTTCTTTTGGTGAAAATACTCCAAATGTCTTAGTATTTCTATTGCTTGTTTACTATCTGTTGCTCTATTTGTTTCCATTAATCTTAGATATCCAGTGTTGCAGAATCATAGAATATTAGTTCAGCATAGTACTTTGAGATCATCCTCAGAAACTTTTTTTAATGTTTTATTTATTTTTGATAGAGACGGAGTATGAGAAGGGGAGGGGCAGAGAGAGAAGGAGACACAGAACTGGAAGCAGGCTCCAGGCTCTGAGCAGCTGTCAGCACAGAGCCTGATGTGGGGCTCGAACCCACGAACATGAGATCTGACCTGAGCCGAAGTCGGAGGCTTAACCAACTGAGCCACCCAGGTGCCCCAAGATCATCCTCAGATAGAAGCTTCTGGAAAGATCCACAGTTTATTTTAATCTTCTGTGTAAAAGTTGGAGAGACAGAAGAGTTGGCCTGACTTGGTAGTCAAATGCATTGTTTTCTTCCTTTCCTTTGCCCCATCCCATGCCTTTCTTCTGTAAGGAATACCAAAGGGATTATTGGTAATGTCTCACTCATTCCATCGGTGACCTTGACGAGGCTCAACCATTAGGAATTCTACTGAGACATACTGTAATTCCCAGGTGCCTCTAGTAAATAGTGTTGCATGGGTGGTGAACTGAAGCAAATGAGTTAATCTGCCGGTACAAAGCTGATGGCATGGAACCACTTTTGTTTTATTGAGTTATCTGTCTTGTTGGACCTAGTAAGTGGTGATGAAATTCTTCCCACTCTTCTGTCTTTTTTTAGCTTAAAAGTTGTGGGTTCTAATGAGGGTGGTGCTCAGGATAGATGTTAATATGATGTACAATTATCTCTGTCACATTTGGTTAGATTTAAGCACCTATTTTGGTCCATAATGGGGTGAGTCAGCAGAAGACTATGCCCTCTGCTTGGGAGTCCTATGTTGAATAATCTCACATTAACTTCATAAATTATTTGCAACATTGAAACTACCAAATTCAGAAACGAACTCCATTCCTATTCCCCTTGAAATGACGTGAAAAGCCAGCGTCCCTCCACGTGCCCAGAGTCTACTGTTTGGTTCCACTTTTCTTTTCCTTCTTGTACCACAGCTTTGCTGTGTCACGTAAATCTGATTTCTGCCATAGCATTTCCATCCTTTGATTATAGCAGATCCTTGCCATTTTCAGATTTTGAAACTTATGGGATTGACTATATTCTAAAGGTCCTGGAGTTATTTGTACTTTTGCAGAAATAAAGGTTAGAATTGTACCTATCATAGGCTGGTAAGCTGGAGAGAGGCCCTTTGCTAATAAATACACATGACTAACCCCCACACATTAGCATGGAATCCCTTCTGCATCATGGAAGTTTCCAGCTGCCTCTGAGTAACTTAATCTTTATTCATCCTATGTTATACGTTTATGGACTAAATTATAGACTATAGAGGTTTATGCGGATCTGGAGTATTGTGATGGCTTAGGACACTGTTTCTCAAACTTCTAAGTAATCGCTAATGCCCGGCAAACATCCCTAGAAATTCTGATTCATTGTTCTGGGATGAGGCCTGAAGATGGGTAGTTTTAAAAATTTCCCCAGGGAATTCTCGTGTGCAAACAGGGTTGGGGGCCAGTGGACTAGGAGGTAACTTCAATCCTTTATAACCCCAAGCTCCAGTTGGTCCAACCGCATAACTGGTCCAACCCCTTTAATGTCCCCCAAATGAACGTTTCTTACGATTTGGACTCTGCATTCCTACCGTTGCCTCTTCTGGTGCCACTCTTGTTTCCCATGTACGTACCTTAGACTCTGGTATGCACCCCACTCCTTCCTTCCATGACTGTCAGATATGCTCTTGCAGATCTTAACCTCAACCACATTTCCTCAGGGAAGCCCCGACTGAGCCCTTTTCTCCAGCTTTGCTCACTCTCTCACTTCCTTATAGCTTATGGTTGTGATTTAGCTGCTTCTCTGTGTTGTGCCCATCTCCCCAACAAGGACCATAATGCGGTGAGTCGGCAGACGACTCTGCTCATGGAAGTTAAGCTCCACGAAGGCAGGACCATGTTTTCCTTGCTCTAGACCCCTCTTTCCAGCATGATGTTTGCATATAATTGGAGCTTAAGACAGTCACTGAGTGAGTGAATATAAGGTTTACAGCATTCCTCCTCTGGCAGATTGACTATTTCACCATCAGTCTAGAAATGGATTCATTCATTTAGAACTGAATGAAGCTGGGGCTGCCTGGGTGGCTCCGTGAGTTAAGCATCTGACTTTAGCCCAGGTCATGATCTCGCATTTCATGAGTTTGAGCCCCGTGTTGGGCTCTGTGCTTGACAGCTCAGAGCCTGGAGCCTTCTTCGGGGTCTGTGTCTCCCCCTCTCTCTGCGCTTCCCCCTCAAAAATAAATGAACATTAAAAAAATTAAAACTAAATGAAGTTGAATAGTTGCTGATGAAGTACTATTCAGAACATAGTTTTATGCCAGGGCTTCCCATTCTGGGTGTTCTTGACATTTTGGTTTGGATAATTTGTTCTGGGGAACTGTCCTGTGCATGGAAAATATTGAAGAGCATCCCTGGCCTCTACCTGCTAGGTAGCAGTAGAACCTTCCCAGTTGTGCCAAACAAAAATGTCTACAGATGCTGCCAAATGTCTCTCTTTTTTAAAAAAATTTTAACATGTATTTATTGTTGAGAGACAGAGACAGAGTGCTAGCAGGGGAGGGGAGGAAAGAGAGGGAGACAGAATCTGAAGAAGGCTCCAGGCTCTGAGCTGTCAGTACAGAGCCCGACACGGGACTCGAACCCACAAACCATGAGATTATGACCTGAGCCAAAGTCAGATGCTTAACCAACTGAGCCACCAGGTGCCCCCTTAACTGTCTCTTGGTGTCAAAAACCAACCTTCGTTGTTCTAGGCAACCAAGGCAGAGAGACCAGGGTCAGGAGTTACCATGACTGCCTGTGGTGGTGGACTCCAGCACACTTTCCTGTTACTCTTTGAGCTGCTGGGGAAGGAGGAACTTGGTCATTGCTCAGGTCATCACAAACTAATAAGTGAGGGGGAGACAATGCAAGAAAAAAGAACCATTTGAAAATGCGGAGTCTTACTGGAAGGCTTTCTTCTATGTGCCCCTGGCAATTTTGGATTTAAGATTTAAAAATAATAAGAGTGACAGCAATTGATAGTGACTCATTTTCGTAGGCCACCAGGGTCCTCACTGGGAAGTCTGGGCAGTGGAGGGAGCCTGCGGGAGGCGGGCCTCTCTGAGTCCTCCCAGGACAGTCCTCACTTCCTGTCTTTTTGGCCATGTCTCATTCCTCAAAGGTTTTCTGCTTAACTGATTTCAAAACTCGGCCAATTAACAAAATGACATGGAGATTCGGAGTCAGGACAGGAATCTGAAATTGCGAGGGGCCCCCCCAGTGGTGCCGATGATTCTCTGCATGTGAGAAGTGCTCCCCTGAAGCACAGGCCTTGCCTGTAGCCAGGACTTGAGCGGCTAACCTGCTTTAGCATCAGTGAGCATCTGGGAGTCAAGCTCAATGCCAAAGAGTCAGGGTTTGGGGGGTGTGTGGGGGTGAGGAGACTTTCTGAAGGGCCACCATTCTGTGAAAAGGCACAGAGGGAGCAAATAGGTGGTGCTCTATGCAACTAGGGGCATAGTACCGACCTGAAATTGGGAAGGGCTGAAGGGAATGTTTAGATCAGAGTTGATATTAGTAGCACCAGATAATTCAAATCTTTTATTACTGAAATCCATTTGGTTGCCAATAGGGGTTCTCATTTTTAAAAAAAATTTTAATCTTTATTGTTTTTCAGAGAGAGAAAAAGAGAGAGAGCAAGAGGCAGTGTGAGCAGGGGAAGGGCAGAGAGAGGGAGACATAGAATCTGGAGCAGCCTCCAGGTTCTGAGCTGTCAGCACAGAGCCCAACGTGGGGCTCAAACCCAGGAACCATGAGATCATGTCCTGAGCCGAAGTTGGACAGTTAACCGACTGAGGTACCCAGGCGGAGGGGTTCTCATTTTTAATCTCCCTCCCTCCCTTTTTCTCTCTCAATGAAATAAGGCTTCCAGCATTTTCCTAATATTTTTATTTAGGGGAAAGAGAAGGAAGATGTGAGAAAGATGATCTAAGTATTTTTGCAACAGGCAAAATTTCCCTCTGCCTTGAAAACCGTGAAAAGCCCAGGAACTGCTTACTAAATAGCATTCTGCTGGAGCTGGAACGCTCAGGGCAGTGACAGGGGACACAGGGGTGTGAGCACAGGTGTTCTGGGCGTGTCCAACTTTACCTGGAAACTTCCATATGGTCCAAGAGGGGAGAGGGCAGGGTGGGGGCAAGAGCTCATGTTCTCTGTAAGTTGATGGCAGGAAGGATTTCTTCACACATTCCAAGTAGCACTTACAGACTGTGTAACAAGTTCAATTTGTAAGAATCTGCTTAAAAGATGTCAACACACATGCCCCCCAAAAAAACCAAACCTAACAAAAAAACAAAACAAAACAAAAAACCCGATTCTCCCAGGGACAGAGTTAGTCATGTTTCTTATTGCAGACAATTTGGAGAAATGGGGTTTGGATTACAGGACATGAGCGCAATACAAATGTAATTGTTTGGAGGTAATTTGAAGAAAAATGAAGTGCGCTTGTGCTGGGAGTTCAAGAACATCAAGCAGTCTTTATATGATGGAGTTTGGGGTGAAAGTTCACTTCGAAATTATAGTCTGAGTCCTGAGCTTTCAGTCCAGGGACTCGGTCCTCCAGTGCGGGTGAACTCCCTCACTCAAGGGGACAGCGGCCGTTCTAAAAATTCTTCGCCATTCAGAGGCTTCTCTTGCGGTTCTGCGTAAGTGGGCACTTTAATTTTTAGCACTTTTTACTTTTTACCACAGCACATAATCCCATGGATGTTGTTGGTGTGATTGTTGAGGCCTGAGCTTTCACAATGACAGTGTTAGGTAGCAGTGAGGCTGGCTTCCCCCTCCTGTTAGCTCCAGCGTTTGGAATAGCTAAGGTGTAAATTATCACTTATTGATGTGGCATTGAGCACATGTTTGCAAAATAACCAGGAGGTTTAACTTGGAAGGAAAATTCCTGGGGAGCTCAAACCAGCACCATGGGATCTGGACATCTGGGGGTGTGAACAGCTACCTGAGTATGTAATGATTAGAATGCAGGGCTTGGGGCGCCTGGGTAGCTCAGTCGGTTAAGTGTCCGACTTCAGCTCAGGTCATGATCTCGCTGTCCCTGGGTTCGAGCCTCGCATTGGGCTCTGTGCTGACAGCTCCGAGCCTGGAGCCTGCTTCGAATTCTGTGTCTCCCTCTCTGTCTGCCCTCCCCTGCTTGTGCTCTGTCTCTCTCTGTCTCTCAAAAATAAACAAACATAAAAAAATTTATAAAAAAAAAAATGAACCCAGGGCTCAAGTCCACCCTTCCTGGGCTCCAATCTAGTCCCAGCACCTTTAGCTGTGGTAGATTAATCACTACCCCAAATCCATGCCCTCTGCAGTGTGTCTATGCGTCTATGCTCCTCCGGTTAAGGAACAGAGTCTATCTCCCACCCCATGGACCTGGGCTAGCCTGTGACCTACTCCGGTCAACAGAATGCAGGGAAAGTGATACTGTGTCAATTCCAAGGCCAGGTCTGAAGAGTTCTTACACCCACTTTTACTGGTGGCATCGCTTCTCCCCTGCGAGCAGGCCACCAACCGCCAGTCTGCGGGAGTATGAGAGACGATGTGGAGGTTAATAGAGGCTCCTCAGCCAACAGCCAGCCGACCACCAGAAACAGAGATGCCTAGAAACATCCAGAAACATCAACACCAAATAGATGGCAGAGCAAGAGGAACATAGCCAAGAGGAGAAGAAATGCATAGTTGAGCCTTGCTTAAATTTTGAGGGAGTTTTGGGGGTTTTTGCAACAGCAATGGTGAACGGCTCTCTTAGTGACAAGATGACAGACATGTTGCTTAATTGTTTCTGTACCTGTCCCCTTGACTGTAAAATGGGTGTAGTGGTGTTATCTCAGAGCAATGCTCGTGAAGCTCATACCGTGCCTCGTGCATGGTAAGCGGTGATAGGCGTCCGTCACGATTCTTACGGGCCGATGTGCCGTAAGGCTCAGCCTGAGCTTATGTTGGAATGTACCAGTAACGGGCAGAGAGCTGTAGAGAGTTTCAACCTCCGTGCTCCTCTGTGAGGGAGAGGAAATATGGGTAGGTAGGTGGAAGGCAGGGCTTTCTCTTCCATTTCTGAGATAGCAGGAAGAGGGAAGAAGGAAGCTCTCTTTGGAGGGAAGCCTGCCCCAGGTCCTGGAGAACTGTGACATCACGACCTGAGCCAAAGTTGGAAGCTTCGCAGACTGAGCCACCCAGGTGCCCCCAGACTCTGCTTTCACTCACTTGTGCAGGTTTTGAATGCTTAGCATCAAGTAAAGTAGTAATTTATTTTATGGATCTGGATACTTCAAAGTAAAGGAGCACCAAATTGGTGTCGATTTTCTGTTGCACGGTGGTAATATGGGCGAATCTCACTTTCTCAGGCTTCAAACATGCATAGAAAAGACCCAGTCAGACCCGATCAGGATAACAGCCCAGGCCTGGGAAGTGTGAGGAGCGGACACTGAAGGCACAAAGAAGCAAGGCAGGTGCCCAGAAGTGAAGGGCACAGCGAGCCCTGAAGGACAGGGACATTTAGCCGAGAGCTGCTCCTGACCTGTTCCCAGGCCCCTGCCACCAGACACGGCCACTCTCCTTCCAAGATGCGGCTTGGTTTTTCTTTTGTGAGAAAATGTACCTCCGCACAGAGGAGCCCATGTTATCCTCTTATAGATTATTGTTTTCCAATTACAGATGAGCCTGTGTGCACACCAGGCCGTATGTCTGCTGCTCACAGGCCCATCAGATATCAGAGAGACATAGTTCCTATCCTCAGGAAGGTTAAACTTTTGCAGTGTTCTGTCACTCTGATATTAGAATCACCTAAGAACTTAAAATAAAAAGCCTGGCTCCACCATAGTCTGATTAAGCCACAATATCTGGGCATGAAACTGGGGCATTGGAGTGTTTTACGTTTCTCATCTTCTAATGCATAGCTATGGTTGAGAACTGCTGGGCTTGAATGGCAGGTGGTTTTCACATCTCAAATAATAAAAAGGAGAGAGTGCTTGCACAGCTGGGTAACATCTGGCTCAGTTATTAAAGAACCCATGTTATTTCACATTTCTTCTCTGACATCTTCACCATGTTGGCTTCTGCCTCAGCTTCATGATTGCAAAATGGCAGCTGTGGTGCCATGCATCACTTCCTCATCACTCTTGTTGGATCTTAAGACCTAAAGATGTGTGACGAATGCCTAGAAAGGCATTTCCCTGGAGATTTCCCCTATAATTCGTGGCCCAGAATAGTGTCACATCCCCAAGCCTAACTCAATCTCTGGCAAGGCAAATATAACCATTGTAATCTGCTGAGATCAATTGACGACCCACCCTCCTGGGTCTGGGGAGGCAGCCACTACTCTGATCACGTGGCCATGGAGAATGAACCACAAATAATGTTGCAACTTTGCCAGGATGGAAAGAGGGGATAGGAGTGGCTGGTGGATAGCATCTGGCAGGGATAGGATGGGCTGTGTTATGATGAAAAGGAAACCCCAGCGTCCCAGTGGCTTTAGCACAACAAAAGTCGACTTCACAATCATAGAGTCTGACACAGGTTCTGTGGAGTTCTCCGTCTGGGGACTTGGATCCATGCTCCCCTGTCCCTCCATCGTGTGAGGCCCCCATCTCACCACGTGGCGTCCCAGGTTGCTGTATTAAGGGAAAGAGTGACAGCGGAGGATTCTGTTTGAACTCCCTCGGCCCGGAAGTGACGCACTTTGCTTCGGCTCGTTGTCTATTGATGGGAACTGCTCAGTCGGCCCTGACCCCGCTCTAAGAGAGCCTGGGAAGTGTTGGGGGACACATAGGGAACTTTTTGAACACACACGGTTTTTGCCAGAGCAGGCAACTGAATCAGAAGTAGAAGCAGAAAATGTCAATTGAGTTCAGAGGGAAAAGGGCATTAGGTCAAACATGCATGTTGGTGGCATGTCCAACCGTTTGCTTCCAATCTTATTGGACTCCCATCGTCTCCACTACAGAGATGGGACACCAGTAGCTATTTGTATTGATACATTAGGGAGGTTTTGTTGTTGTTGTTGTTGTTGTTTTAATCACTTAAAAAATTAGTGAAGAGACTCTGAGGACCTCAGGGGCAGGGAATCTGTAAATATTTGGTGTCATTGCCGAACTGTTTGATGACCTTGGAAGCCCTAGTCGCCACTCAGCTGTGTGTCTACCTCCCGACATGGCCAGAAGGGATAATCCTTTCATTTCAAGAGAAAAATGATGCTCTTCAGCCTTGCTCAGCCTCCTCACGTCTTGGCTCAGTAGCCCCGAAGACCCCCTTCTCATCACAGTTGGTGATTTTCCCCTAAGTTGTTGAATTGGTTTTCAGAGAGCCATCATACTGATTCATCTGCTTTTCCAGGAGAAGGTGAGTCATGTCTGTTCATGAACGCAAGTGTGTTTGCACATCTGTGGGGCTGTGAATTGAATTTGGGGGAGCCAGAACTTATGATCTGAACATTGTGTCATTAAAAGGGACCATCAACTTTCCCAGGGCAAAAAGTATGACTTGTCATGCTCACAGTACCTGGCATGGTCCTGGGTCTCCAAGACGAGCTCTGTC
Source organism: Helogale parvula (assembly GCA_004023845.1). Lineage (NCBI taxonomy): Eukaryota > Metazoa > Chordata > Mammalia > Carnivora > Herpestidae > Helogale > Helogale parvula. The sequence goes on from PJEM01001592.1 coordinate 23,737, forward strand.
ACCCGAATGTAACAGGAAATAGGTGGACTGTTTTGTTTCAGGCCGGGAATGGTTCTCAAGTCCTTGAGGACTTTCAGTAATGTACAAAAAAGGTCAATTTTATTTTGTCAGCATGTGGATTATCTGGGTTTCACGGTCTCTTTTAGACAAAGTGTTTATCTCAGGATGGCATCTTTCTCCTAGGCTGACATCACAAAATAGCCGTGGACAGATGCTCAGGAAATACCAAGTGTTTTAAAACAGTGTTGCAACACTTAGCTGAAGGTCATGGGTCTGGCAACATTAACCATGAACACGTAGCTAAGACCCAGGAAGAAAACAACAAAAGACCTCTGGAGCAGATGGAAAGTGTAAGAACACTCTTGTATTCAATTTCCTCCTATCGGGAGCACCTGGGTGGCTCAGTCGTTAAGCATCTGACTTCGCCTCAGGTGATGATGTCACGGTTCGTGAGTTCGATTCCCACATCCAGTGAGTTCGAGCCTCGTTTCAGGTGAGCCCTGCCTCACTTCCTCTCTCTTTCTCTCTGCCCCTCACAGGATTCTCTCTCTCTTTCCCTCTCTCTCTCTGCCCCTCGCTCACTTGTGCCCCCCTCAAAAATTTTTCTCATATCTGAGTTCTTTAGATTCTTATTCACAGTCCAATGATTCCTATTGTACCCAAAGTTCTGGAAGAATGTTAGGGCAGCAGTCAATACAGGCCTGGTTAAAGAAGCTATGATTCCCAAGCAATGGAAAGCAGTCATTTAGAAAAACATAGCTCTGTCTTGATTAACACAGAACTATGTCCACTATCTACAGTCGAGGAACAAAGCAGTTTATAGAACAGTTGTCCCTTGGTCAGAGAGATAGCGGATGTGCCCTGGGCACTTATTAGAGCAGTGACTTAGATAGAAGTGACCCGTCCCCTGTGGAGCCTACAGACGTGGGAGAAAGAGAAGAGTCAAGTGACTGTACTATTTCAGGGTGAATAGTACTGTGGCTGGTCCTAGAGAGCACAAGGGCAGGCCAACTGCCCTAGCCCTGGGAAGTCAGGGAGGACTTCCTGGAGGAAGTTACACCCAATAATTATTAGATAATATTGTATTGCATTGAAGCATACTTACTGTATTTTATTGCATGATGTCACATATCAATGGCATCATAATTAACAATTAATTATAGTGAATAATAAGTGATGTCTAAGCTAGGACCACAGAAGGTCAAAGGCAGGGGTTTAGAAAGACCAAAGATTTCTTTTAGATAAAGGGACTGTTGGTGGAAAGGTCTGAGAGAAGTCCTGATGGGAAGAATTGAGCAAAACTCAGCCTGGCTTGAAGTTTTAAAAATGTAACCGAGTACTTTTGGGTATTGAGAGTTTGAGTTTTATTTACTTTCTTTTTTACGCACAATATGTATTTTTTGAATATGTATAATGAGCACATTTTATTTTCCAGCGGGAAAAGTGCTATAAATTTGTTTTTGTTTTGAAAATAAAAAAAGGCATTTTCATTTTTGGAACATTTATTTAGGTTCAGAGCTTGCGTTCTGCAAATGGCACGTAAATCTTACTGAAGCGCCATGAATTGAATATAATGAGGAAATTATGAAATTATCCAAGGCTTTATTTAGATTGCCAAGGAAAGAGGATTCTCTGCATCACGCGTTATTTTGTCCACAAGAATCCTCTGTTTTCATGTCAAGGAGGACCCTGGGAAGGACCAATTGTATAAATTTGTTCAGCCTTTTCTTTACTGTGAAAATACAAGGTATAAGTTGCTCTTCAAAGATCTTTTTTTTCCTCCTTTGGTAGAAGCAGTTGACTTCTAGGGACTCATGGGAGGCCTCTGGATCCCAAGCCCTTAAGGGACAAGTGTTACTAAACATCCCTTTCATTTCCTCCTAACAGTGGGGACAGCTCCAGGCCCTTGGGCACTGAACTCACCAGGATGGTCATGTCCTGCCTGAATAATAGTGAGTTGGGGGGGTCGAGTGAGCCGAGGTCATGGATGGAAAGTGTCTTTGTGTGTCCTGTAGCCATCCTGGACAAATCCAAAAGAAGCAGCCAAGGAGAACGTTATCTGGGGAGGACAGTGTCTGCCTGTTATGGACGAGCACAGCTCACCTGAATCCATTCCTCCTGTCTTCTTGCTCTATGATAAGTCCTAGGATCCACTGATAATCAGCCACTATGACATGGCGTCACTGAGTGTGACTACTGAGGAATGGAAAGGGGCTGTGGGAGTATCTGGGAGGGAAACCTAATCCGAATCACTGCGGTCAGCGAAGGCCCCTTTCTGGGGGAACAAACAGGTGGCTAGGAGGAGGCATGGACCTGAGTAAGATCGAGCCAGGTGAAGAGAGAGGGGTAGGGAAAGGCTGGTGGCGATAAATTCAAGGAACTGAAAGTGGCCGGCCAGGACCCAGTGTGTGCCACAGACAGGGTGTGTGTGCTAAGCGGAAGGTGAGTGGAATGAAGAGGGGCCAGCTCACAAAGCACCTTGTATTCTGTGTTCAGGAATTTGGATTTTTTCCAAGGCCACTGGGGAACTGGAAAGGACACAGTCAGATCTGCATATGCGAATTCCCACTCTGATTCCAGGAGGACAAGAGATTGGAGGAGGCAGTGAGGTCCTAAGGGGATGGTTACAGATTGGGAGCCATCATGTGGCGGAGCCCTGCAGAGGAAGGCTCAAGTCACTCCAAAAAAAGACAGAGCCAACCTTCATTTGTTTGTTCCTTTCTCTCAAGGAATTGCGACTAATTCCAATGGACCAGATTCATTTTTCAAGAGTGAGTGGTGACGGTTGGCAGCTCTAAGGCCCGGGATGGTGATGGATGCAGGAAAATTAAGACATCTGGGTATTTTAAAAAATGGGCATGAAATCGCTGCACTGAGTTGGCATCGTGCCTGCTCCTAGGCTGGGTTCCCAGCCATGAGGCAGTGGTCCCTCTGGGTCTGTACAGTGATCACAGCGGGCCCTGGGATCCATTATGTCTCAAGCATTGCCTCAGGGCTGAGTAAACAGGTGCTCGGCACACGGGTACAAATCTTCAAATTCATGCGCTAGGTGCACTACAAATTCATTTATAAGTCTAATAAAGTCAGACTAGATTCCTTTTTGGATGTTTTCAATTCAACAAAGCTAAAAGCGTAATCACCATTAGGTGGCGTTCTGAGAAATACTTTGTCATTAATGACATCCTCATATGTAAAGCGGAGAACTACTGTTTCAGAGGGAAGGATGAGACATAGTCTCAGCCACCCTATATCTCCTGGCCCTGATTGATCCCCAGCTACAGCTCTTGACCCACCCCAAATATAGTTGGTTTTAAGTGGACTTCTATGAAGAACAGAAACATGGCGGGTGGAGTCAACCAAGGTTCAAATGACTTAAGTTGAGTCTTCCTGTCTCTCCTTTTCTTGGTTAGCACTGGTGTTCCCTCTCCTCTCAAACTGGGTCCTTACAGATGACATATGGTGACTTGGCCTAGCTAGGTCTTCAGCTGGAATTGCAGACATCCGGATACAATTTCACAGCAAGCCCTTAAAATCTCCTGATTTGATTTGATGATGATATTAACAACCGTAACTAACACAAAAACACTGTGAATAACAAAAGGCTTGACATTTACGGAGCCTTTGAAAACGAGCCTTTGCCAAGGTTCGCCAGTCTCTCCTGCAGGGGCTGAGCGTGCAGATTAAGTGCAGAGGGAGTTGCCCATGTTGGGGGAAGCAAGGCAGGTGGGGAGGAACAAGCCAACGCAGGTTCTGTCTCAGGGCAAAACTGCGGGGCTTTGCACACCCCAGGGCAGTGCCTCGCAGTGGGAGCTGATGGTTAGAATTGCTTTGGGAATTTTGAAAACAGAGATGCCCCTATCCCAGTTAGGCCAAACTCCATCAGAATCTTTAGAGTAGGGAGTGAGCATCTGAATTTTTCAAAGCTCCCAGTGCAGTCACCTTAATGGACGTCAGTGTTTCTGGAGGGTTTATTAGAACATAGATCAAAGGGTCCCACTTCCAGAGTATCTGATTCAGTAAGTCTGGGTGGTGCCTGAGAATATGCTTTTCTGACACGTTCTTGGGTGATGTCATTACTGCTGTGGTCCTGCTCTACGCTCTTAGGACACCGATGCCTGAATTCAGGTCTATAACCCCATTCTCTACGGGGCGGTCTCAAGTCTTCATTTGCACTGTGTCTGGAAGAATTTGAAGACAGATCAAGTTAGCAGTGTGTCTTTCTAGCTCCAGGGACAATTTTATAAAGTCACAAGTGATTGGATGGACACTTGATGCAGCATCTTTCATTGCTTAGGTTAGATGACATGACCAGATTGTCATGAATATTTTCGTACACGAACTCTGTCCCATTACTTCACCTTACAGTGCTTCTGGGGCAAGTACAAGTGCAGTTGTAGTGTTGGGCTTGCTGTCATTTGGGTATTTCTGTCCTTTCCATCTTCACCTGAAGCTGGGTTTCAGAGCCGGGTTGTGGGACTGGCATTTAGGATCACAGCCACCACAGTGCCTATTGCTTAATGTAGCTGTGTGAGTCAGGCTGGGGCCAGGAGAGATCTGTTCCCTGAGTAGGGATGGGCACCGGAGACAGTGCCCAGAAGAAATGTCAGTAAGAGGTGGCTTTGCTAATGGTCAGCTCCAGAGAAGGTCACCCCAGAGTGTTGAGGTAGAATAAGGTGACAGATCTAACGGAGGAGGTGATGTCTGCAGACCTACACAGAGGGCACCAGAGAAGGCATGTGGTTCTCTGTCACTGGGCTGTCATTGGGCACCTCCAACAGAACTCTGAAGACTGATAAGTTGGGGTTGAACTTCCATCCTTTTCGGGATAGAGGTCCGAGGCAGACACTGAGTCATGCAGCATGAAACAAGGTTCTATGAATGAGGAACTGGTTTTTAGGAATAAGACAGAGGTCCAGTTACTCAATTTTGGTTCAGAGTTGGGGCCCGAGCACCCACAGAGCAGATAAATATGATGCCCCAGTTGCCCAAGTGCCTCTAGCTTTTTTTTTTTTTTCTCAACAGGCTTGTTTCAAGAGAACAGGTGAGGTGGGACCTTAAGCAGAGGCCAGCTGCCCCCCCACTCTGGAGAGAGATTTGATATCAGGAAAGGCTGATATATTGGGGATACACCTTCCCACAATGGAGCCTCATGTGTCTGTGTCACCTAAGCCCCAGTCAGTTAAGCTGCTTTAAAATGTTTATATGAAACATCATGTCACTGCCTGAATATTCCTCAGTGGATCATGCTAGAATATGTTTGCATAGGTGGTCAGTATACATTTCCTCTCTCATGTCCTAAGCGAGGGAGATATGCCCTGCACAGAGGAAGTGGGTTACATTAACTCTGAGATCTTCTCATGGAGACGAGTTTAGTAGATTAAAACAGCTATTGTATTTTGTTTACCCAAAAGGTTTTCCCAAATTTCTATCTCTGGAAGCAGACTTTATCCTAATGGTCAGAAGGTAGTCCTGTGAACGAGGCATGAATAATTATAATCAACAACACTTAATCTAAGGGCTGAGCAGGTAATCATTGCAAGACAATGAGAGTCCTTCTCTGCAACCGACACCTGGACACAAAGAAGAAACTTATTTCTCTTTTGGCTGGATTTGCTAAGTTGAGGTTGCTGGCAGCCATGTGCCTGTCATGTAGAAATGGCCTGGCATGAGCACAAAGACCAAGCTGATATATAAGGCTGTGCAGAAACCAAGAGCGATCAAAGATACACATACCCAATGCACACCTAGGATGTGGAATGTCCAGTTCTCAGTCTTGTATCTTTGTCTTTAAAATTTTGAGTGATATTTCTGATGATCAAGGTGAATACATTCTCCCCTATATTTGATTAGCTTGATTAATAACAGAGATCCCAAATTAATAGTGTGTGGATCAGGACTCTCAGAAGACAGAAAAGAAGCCCAGAGAACTAAAAGCAAAGATCAGAAAAAGTTGCCAGTGAACTCTCCTGGGAGGCTGAGGCAGCGAGAAGGCACCTGTTCAAGGTATGCACCACCTATGATGCTGAATTAGAAACCTAGAGAATGGAAGCCTGGTCCTGCTCTCCTATTGGCCAGTTATGTGACCTGCAGTGTTTTGTTTTGACATATATTTATTTTTGAGAGACAAAGTGAGACAAAGTGTGAGCGGTGGAGGAGCAGAGAGAGAGAAGGAGATACAGAATCCGAAGCAGGCTCCAGGCTCTCAGCACAGATCCCGATGCGGGTCTCAAACCCACAAACCGTGAGATCATGACCTGAGCTGAAGTCGGATGCTTAACCAACTGAGCCACCCAGGCACCCACAAACCCACCTGCAGTGTCTTCATCTGTAAACTAAGGGGACTGGAGTGGTCTGGCCAGCAAAGGAGTCTGTGTTAATGAGAGGGGCTCTATCAGAGCACCCCAATCCTGAGGCTGAACGCTCCTTCCTCAGGAGTCCTCTCTGAAGCACAGCATGATTGGAATGAACTCTCCTTAAGAATGCTAATATTTTTGGCTCATTCAGCCACGTGCAGGTCAATAACATTTTTGAAACCCATCAAACCTGGGAAAGTACAGCGTGTTGAAATTAAGTGATTTAATTAGCCTTTATAAGCTAATAAAACACATTCTGGTGACACAGGTCATCTTTTGGAGCTGCAACTGGATGAGGCTATGGAGTGGGGTGAGGAGTGATTTGTACCAGAAGCCCTGATGCGTGTGTACAAATATGTTAGAGGAGAAAACAGGGACAATACTTAACATGTTTATGTGCCGCGTCTTTTTTAGCCAGGATTGTGCTGGAAGCACTTGTATTTGTCTTGAAATTAGGCCACGAGATTGCTGAAACCAAAGGCTTGATTTCCTGGAAATGTGTGTTTTTCGGGCTTGTGAGAGGGTAGAGACAGTGCACAGGTGTCTTAGCCACCAGGGCAGTGCTCGAGGGCTTCCTCTCTGAGACCACCCACATCCCAGGTGTCCTAAACCCCAAAACCTTGATGTTGGCATTTGGAACACGTCCCATCACTGCCAAAGGAAACATTAGCGAGACACATTTTCCTGTCTACTGCAAGCATCATTATGATGAAAGCTGGGCGCCCAAGTGTGAGAGCACGTGCGCATGCCCTCCACATCCATCACACCCGTGTCCTTCTACAACGCCTACCCTATATCCTAATCAAGCCACCTGCTTCCCAAGAGAATTGATCTGTAGGGTAGGGAAGGATCCCTGTTTTTGTTTTCCATGTTGGGGCTCCCAAGAGTTGCCACATTGTAAAGTGGAGTGGAGAGAGCTGAGAGAGACAAGTAGCGAGAGGAATTACTTCGTCAGGGGGTCGGTGAGCCAGCAGTGGGCAGAGGGAGCGAAGGGCGAGGGAGCAGGGAAGACACAGGCCAGATGCCATCCGTTAGAACGCCAAGTCAGGTTATTTCTAACTTGGCAAAGCCAACGGCCAAGAGCTTCAAGATGCCGCTGTTCCTGTTTTCCATCATAAAACAACGTACCACAGAGAAATTTCCATTTAAAATACAATTAGTCAGGGCATGAACCTATTTTGGTCCTGCAAATGCTCTCGGCTTAGTGATGGTCAAGAAAATTCCACAAGGTCCCTTTGAGGATCAAGGGTTGAAGGAGATGGGAAAGGAAAATTTTGAGTCCTTATTTAGAAGGAGGAATTTAACTTTTTAAATTATTCCGGCCGGGTCTGCTTCACTAAGCACTGCACCAACCTGCTTTATTTCCTTTCATGACGAAACCTATTCCGAATCTCTGCTCAAACAGAAACCCTGGGAAACTGACACTTGAATGTAATTATGCGGCAGCCCAGTCAGCCTCCAACAATAATCTTGGATGCATAATCTTGGCATCGGGGACAAATGGGGAAGAACGAGCAATTTCCTTCCCTAAAGGACAAGGCAGGACGATTTATATTAGAACAATAGGGATTCATGTAAGATATTGGGAATTGAAATTTAACTCATTCTAAAAACATTAATCCTCCAAATCCAATTAGGGACTCAGGGAATTGGATTAGCTAATCTCACCTTTTCTATTAGATATATAATAAAAGAGGCAGTCCTGTGTCACACTTCTCTTGGCTCATGACCCTCATTCTCAATTGGCAACTGCAGTTACCTTCCTACTGGTTACTCCCTCCATTACTTTCATATTTCTAAAAATCATGCAAATATACTATTCCTTTTGATTGTTTAGTGTTAGATATTATCTATTGACTTCCTATCATTGAACCTAATTATTGACAATCTTGTCATGCCATTTTTCCTCCACTCTGTCTTTCAACAGTTAAATATTTTTTTGTCAATTCAACACCCAGTATTTACCTTATTGAGAATATATTTAATCCCACCCTATAAGCCGTGTGTGTGTGTGTGTGTGTGTGTGTGTGTGTGTGTGTGTGTGTGTCCCATCGTTCTGGAGTTTCTCTCTGCCATTTTAGTGGTTCCCTTGGATTGTCTTCCGTATCGGATCCCCCATTTCCTAGGTCTTGTGTTTTTTCAGTTGTTGTTTGGTTTTTGTTTGGGTGAGTATCATTCTTGTGTAGATGGTAAATACACCTTTGAAAAGATGTATGACTGAAAATGTATAATTCTGTCTTCATATTTGATCAATTGTTTGACTTGGAATAGAATTCTGCTAGTTGGGAGTGCCGCACTGGTACTAAATAATTTCCCTCATGATGTTAAAGACATTTTTTATCCCTTCATTGTCATCACTGAAAAATGTGATTTGATTCTGATTCCCAGTCCTGGTATTACCTACTTTTTCTCTCTGGGAATGTGGAGGGCCCACACTTTATTCACAAAGTTGTAAAACATGACGATGATGAGTCCTGGTCTAAGTCATTTTTCTTTCTTTGAACTGTATTTGCTGGGTCTTTTTGACCTGGAGCTTGAACCCTCTGGTTCCAAGACATTTTCTTTAATTAGTTTTTTGGTAATTTCTTTTCTTCCTGTGTTTCTGCTGTTCCTTTCTGAAATGCTTATGAGTTGATTTTCCTAGATCTATATGCTGATTTTTTTTTTAACTTTTCCTCTTCTCTCATATCCCACCCTTTTTTCCGTTTACTTTATAGAAGGTTTCCTCAATTTCATTTTTGAGACTGTCACTGAATTTTTCATTTCCTCTATTATATTTTACATCTTTCAATATTTTTTTTTCATATCTTCATGTGTCTTTTGAAAAAAATAACATCATGTTCTTATTTCATGGTGGCAGTGTCCTTTTTTATTTTTTATCACTCTGAGAATATACAATTATAGCTTTCTTTGGATGTTTTTTTCTGTTTTCTCCACACTCAGTTTTCTCTGAGTTTCTTTTTTCAGTCTGTTGTGGTGATTTTTATCTTTCATTGGGCGGTTTTCTCAAATGTGTGAAGATCCTTGGCTCCCTGTTCAGCTTTGTTGTTATTTTTGTTGTTGTTGTTTGTTTTGTAACTAAAGCAGACAAGAGTGACTGGAGGCGGTGCACGTTGGTAGGACTTGCCAATGGTGGGTTTCACTTTGGTGACTGTGGAAGTTGTTTGGTATCTTCAGTAGGGAGATTCCAACTGTTTCAAATCCGTTGATCATTTTCTTGGGATTTTAAGTTTTCCCAGAGAAAATAGTCCAGCTTTCTGCTTGGGCCGTAGGAACCTGACTGAGCATTAGTGGGTGAAGTAGGAGAAGCGGGCAAAGCCCATCACCATGTACTACGCACGCAGACGTGCTCTAGGGGCCTTGTTCTCAGTAGTACACACTCTCAGTCACAGAGAGTGCCTGGTGTCCCTGTGTTAGAGCCCTTTTGGTTCCAGCCGCCGAATGCTCCAGTCTCCTGGCATAGAGTAGGGACGTCCGCTTGCCAGGTGTGTGGACTAGGGTGGGGTGGAGATCTGGGAGTCTGATTATTCCTGAGACCTTCAGCCTCTCTAGCCCCACCCACGCCCTTATATTCAGAAGCACTTTGCGCCTCCCGTTGCTGAGCTTTCCTAATAGTCTCCAGAATAGAGACATCATCCCCCCCCCCCATTTCCAGCTTTCTTTCGGGGATTTTTGCTGTCAATACATTTATTGCCGTCGTCTCTTCTTCTTTTTAAGATGTTGTTGCTCTCGTCTTCTCTCCCTTCTCTTTGTCTTCTTGGGTTTTTTCAATTCACTTAGTGGAATTTCAGAAGATTAGCACAGGGGAAGGTGTGTGATTGGTCTGCCAAGTTTAACGGAAGGCCCCACCTCCATTTATCATTGAGAAAACAGCCCCAGAGAGAGGAAGGCATGTGCCTAAGGTCACATAAACATCAGAGGAAGAGTTATCATTTCAAATCCTTCAACATAATTCAGGGCTACTTTAATTTATCTCCTCTGTTCCTCAGAAGGTTTTCCCAAGTCCTATTGTAACTATGTGAGTCCTGTTTTAAAGGGCATTGGTGGCAGTATCACCAGCATTGTCACCAACAAAACAGTCTCTGATTTCATTCGTTTAACAAATTTTATTGTGCACTATGGTGTTCCAGTAAAGTGGCATATATTTCAATGTATGGGTTCACACAAAAACGTGTCCAACAGACACTGTCCTATCTCTTGTAGAAGAAGATAGATATGCATCAAATAATTACACTCTGAGATTTCACCTGCCAGCTGTGTGACTACATTCGTGTTACCAAACCTCCCCAAGCTCAAGTGCAATGGTGTTAATAAGATGTGAAGATTAAAAGAGATAATGCACAGAAGGGCCTTAACGCAGCGAGCAAAACTCTGTAAGCTCTTGATTAAGTTTAGCTATTATTCTTTTCATTATCACTAGTTGTGAAGGAAAAGGAATGGCATTATGAGAAATAATAAGCAGTGTGTGCATATGTGCACCCACGCGTGTATGCACACAGTGACTGTGCGAGGTTGAGAATCATCTACTTGGATAGGACTGTAGCAGTGGCTGAAGACACTTGGTCGGATGTCTACTTTTTTTAATGTTTACTTTTGTGTGAGAGGGAGATAGAGTCTGCGCATGTATGCGGGGAGAGGGACAGAGAGAGAATTTCAAGTAGGCTCTGAACTGCACTGTCAGTGAAGAGCCTGATGTGGGGCTCCAACTCATGAGCTGTGAGATCATGACCTGCGCTGAAATCAAGAGTCAGACCCTCAACCAAGTTGCTCAGGTGCCCCCGTGGGAGGTTTAAAAGAAACTTTAGTTTACAACATTCCTACAGAAAGTAACTGCCCTTTGATTTATTATTTGTGTAAAACTGTGAATTGTCATGGAACATGTTTGTTTCTTTTGGCATTTGGAAATTGAGTGAGTGCCTCCAATATCTCTGAGAAATTATAAAATGTCAAAAGAGATGTAGAAGAGACAGAAAGGAAAATGGAAGGGGTGGTGTGGACATGTTTTACATGAGTCAAAATTCTAGTGAAACTATTATATTATAAACTATTTCAGAGCAGAAGGAGACATGGAGTATACATTCAGTAGAAGGAAAGGGACTTATCTGATTTTGAGTCCACTACAAGGAAAAAAACTGAAGCTATTGACTAAGATCTGAGGTAGCAGTCAACCAAAGATGTGAATAAAGGAAAAGATCATAGAAAATCAGTAAAGATCTTGGGGGGTAAAGAGTTTGGGGCAGAAGAAGACAACTTTGGAGCCCAAGGCATCAGGAGAAGGGAGGGGACAGGTAAAGAATGCTCTTCTGAGTTCTATTTTGTCTGCAATTAATGGAGGCATGAAGAATATTGAATTTGTAGAAATATTTCTGGTTTGTTAGGGAAAGAATTATAAATATGTAAACATGGAAAAATCTACTAAATATGAAATGTAAACAAATAACTCTGGAAGATAGGTGTCCTATCTTTGCATTTCCCTAGAAGGAGAAATATGTGAGGCACTAAGAGATCAGATGGCACTTTCTAGAAGAAGACCAAAAAGTGGGGCATCAGCAATTTCTGCCCTCTTTACCCCCATCTTCCTTCTTGGTGACTGGAAAGTAGATGGGTGATTATTTTATATGTATTTCTATTTATTTATCTTTAAATTTTTTAATGTTTATTTTATTTTTTGAGAGAGATGGAGAGCAAGTGAGCGAACATGAGTAGAGGAGGGGCAGAGAAAGAGGGAGACACAGAATCTGAAGCAGGCTCCAGGCTCTGAGCTGTCAGCACAGAGTCCAATGCAGTGCTCGAACTTGGGAACGGTGAGATCATGACCTGAGCCAAGTCAGATGCTTAACCAACTGAGCCACTCAGGCGCCCCTATTTTATATATATTTTAACTGTGACAATCATGGCTACTCTTCTTAAACCTTTTCTGAGTCAGAAGAGGTTTTCCTTTTGCATAAGCTTTGCCAAGACTTCAATCTCTCAGAGTAAAGTGGAAATTTCTTGGCAAATATAAGTAATATATCTTGAAAAGCAGGGGAACGATTCACCTACCTTTCATGAGAGTTGTTCCTTCCAGAGAGGGAGAGGAGAAAGAAGGGAGAGAGAGAGAGAAGAGTGTATTTTGGGCCAGGAGCAAATAAGTTGGGTTTTACAGAGATGCTTTGGCTCCCTTCCTGGCAAACCTTTACTCCTTGAAGAGCTATTTTCTACTTATCGTAGAAAATGACCTGAGTTCTTTCAAAACTTCTATGGATTGGCCCACTGATGTGATTTCCCAGGAGAGGCTTTTCCCCCTCCTCTTTTTCCCAATGTCTCATATATAGTAATTAAGGTATCAAAGCCCAGATCTGGATCCGAGGTCACCAGCTCTAGGACTCATCAGTGACACTTCAGTGCCTGGAATGTGCCTGGAGTGAAGGTACGAAGTCTCAAGTGTCAGTTCTGTCCTCTTCCAGAAATAAGCATGACCATGGGCCAAGACCCTGGTCTTTGGAGTCAGAGAGTTTAGGGTTCAAATCCCAGATGAACTACTTCCTGAGGTGTCCCTGGGGCAATCGGCCTCTCAGATCCTGATTTAGCTCATTTGTACAATAGACCATAATAGCTGGCCTGGGATGTTCAGAGAATTAGAGATCGGTGGTGCTCCATTGTCGCTATGAGTAAGAATCACAACTACTGCTATCTGGCTTTGCTTGAAATGCATTAACCACCATGAAATAACCAGTTCTGGATAGGACTCAACATGACTTAGCATATAGATCCATCCTTGTGAAAAGCAGCTCAATTATAGCACACTACCTGCAATTTGGGGCACCCACCCATGCAAACTTTATTTAGGGTTATGTCACTTTCTACAGCCATGTAATGCTTACAGACTGTTATTTCCTGATGAACGGTCCTTTTACTGCGTCTCAGTTTCAGCTGTGAAATTCAGAATGGCTTTCACATACAGGTGTAGCCTGTGTTTTAAGTCAGACCATTCCAAACACGTCCTCCAATATTGTGGGTAATCAGTCCAGTAGTTTTTCATTTGATGTAATAGCAGATATATATGGAAACCTAATTTTATTCCTTTAGATGAGATAGGCTACGACCATACATCTGCGTCCATTTCAGGGCCTGAAGATTCCTTAATGTCAGAGAATTCTATTTTGTTCATTTTTAGGTTCCCAGTGCCCAGCATGGAGATGTTCTGTCTTAAAGTGTTTAGTCATTTATTCAGCAAGGCATATTCAGGGGCAGTAGGGGCAGGACAGGTGCAGGATTCTGGGCTCTGACCCTGAAGAAGACAGATGCAAGGCAGAGATAGACGTTAAACAAACAGTCATGCAAATAATAGCCTGAACAGAAAGGACAGTCGCCATGAAACATACAGTGGAGACCTCACCAGGGTATTTCAGTCTCAGGGGACTTGGAGGCTGGAAGGATTGCCAGGTGAACCTGACCACAGGGTGTCCTCCTGCTCTGAGCTGGCCTTAAGGGGGTTCTTGTCACCCACCCAGTCTAGATACCCTGAAGAGCAACATTTTAACTCATGTCTACACTTTAGCTGACGAGGTTGTACTTTTCTGCGCAATGTTGTATAAGTGCTTCCTGTGTGCCTTGGACTTTTGTGCATATTGCTGTATTTAGAACTCATCACAACCTAGTGTTTTTAGCATAAGCCGTACTTCTATCTGAAGGTTCAGAAAAATTACGAAGGTTCAGTGTGTTTGAGTCATCCTTGTATCTGAAGGTTCAGAAAGACTCTAAGTTTTCCACAGGCAATAGTTGACTCATCCTGGAAAATATCTTGTCCCATTTTAAGCAGTCTTTTATTTACAGTGGTTTTCTTTCTTTTTTTTTGAATGTTTTTATTTATTTTTGAGAGAAAGTGAGAATGAGAGTGAGCAGGGGAAGGGCAGAGAGAAAGAGAGAGAGAGAGAGAGAGAGAGCGAGCGAGAGAGAGAAACAGGATCCAAAGCAGGCTCTGTGCTGACAGAGGGGACTTGACCTCATGGACCGTGAGATCATGACCTGAGCCAAAGTTGGACACTTACCCAACTGAGCCACCCAGGTGCCCCTATAGTGGTTTTCTTAAAGAAATTTTTTCTTAATAACATAACTTTTTTCTGAAGCAAAGCCCAATATATAAACCTGTCAGAAGAAAGCTGCCCTGCTCAAATTGGGGAATGGAGCATGCTATCTCCCCTTTGTCCCTCAGGCAGTTTCTAAATTGAACGACCTAAGGATTGTAGGAGGCTTCGTTTTAAAACCATTACTCTACGCCATATTGCACTTCGCAGCTCACAAAACCCTGCAGCTTAGTTACTATTGGATGAGCACAATTAGATGCCAGCAGTTATTAGAGTTTCGTGACTGTAAGGGAGACCTCTTTAAACCCAGTTAATGAGCAATCCCTGCTAAATATTCATGAGTGTTAATAGTGGCCAGCTCTGTCTAATCTCAGGCTCATTTAGATTTTCACCTGTGATGCTTTTATGTAAACAAGGAAGCCAAAATGGCCCGCAGCAGGTGCAAAGTAAGTATTTGTTGATATGATTTCCCATGTTAGCCATGGAAGAGGAAGTATTTGAGGATGTACAGTGCAGACCGCGCTCCTCCCTCTGGGACTAGCAAAGATGTAGGCTTTCTGGACCCTGGCCTTGAACACTTTGCAGTCCAGCTGTAGACAGAATATGTGTGCAGAAACAATTAGATAACCCTACAAGTTGGCAAGTCCTCAAGTGCTAAATTATACATTGCGTCTAATGGTGCTATGAGAGGTCAGAGAAGAAAGAGATTAATGAGGGGGAAATGGAGTCATGGAGTTTAACCATGGGGCCAAGTGGTCCTCTTGATAAATTGGTAGGGATTAGAGAGAAAGGAGCAGGTGTTCAAGGCAGGGGAAGCTATCAGTAAAGACACAGGAGCAGGAATCACCAGGGCTGTGCAGGGCAAAAGGGGGAAGGGATATGAATGCAGAATGTGGAAGTGGGGAAATGGGAAATGACATTCAGGAGTTATTTGGGAGAATGAGTACACAAGATATACTTCTTAATGCAGGATACAACTACAGAAACTCAAGAGAGCAAAAGGAATCAGAGTCCTTGTGACTTGGTCCCAGCTCCTGGGAGCATTCGTAGCAGAGAAAAAAGAACTAAGGTATGTGAAGCCTGACAGAGGAACTGCTGCTTAATCTTGTGGGCAGTAGGGAACCATTGGAGGTTCTTGAAGAGGTCGTCATATTTTGGAAAGTCTGCTCTTCAGCATGCTTATGAAAGATTGAACGGATCCTTGTTTCCCTTTAGCACACATTTCATTTTTTAAAAAAATAGTTTATTGTCAAATTGGTTTCCATATAACACCCAGTGCTCTTCCCCACAAGTGCCCTCCTCCATTACTACCACCTCTTTTCCCCCTCCCACTCCCCCTTCAACCCTCGGTTCATTTTCAGTATTCAATAGTCTCTCAGGTTTTGCGGCCCTCTCTCTCCCCAACTCTCTTTCCCTCCTCCCTCTCCATGGTCCTCCATTAGGTTTCTCCTGTTCTCCTGTTATACCTTTGAGTGTAAACATATGGTATCTGTCCTTCTCTGCCTGACTTATTTCGCTTAGCATGACACTCTCGAGGTCCATCCACTTTCCTACAAATGGCCAGATTTCATTCTTTCTCATTGCCATGTAATACTCCATTGTATATATACCACATCTTCTTGATCCACTCATCAGATGATGGACATTTAGGCTCATTCCATGATTTGGCTATTGTTGACATTGCTGCTATGAACATTGGGGTACATGTGCCCCTATGCATCAGCACTTCTGTATCCCTTGGGTAAATCCCTAGCAGGGCTATTGCTGAGTCATAGGGGAGTTCTACTGATAGATTTTTGAGGAACCTTCACACTGTTTTCCAGAGTGGCTGCACCAGTTTACATTCCCACCAACAGTGTAGGAGGGTTCCTGTCTCTCCACACCCTCGCCAGCATCTATAGTCTTTTGATTTGTCCATTTTAGCCACTCTGACTGGCATGAGGTGGTATCTCAGTGTGGTTTTGATTTGTATTTCCCTGATGATGAGTGATGTTGAGCATCGTTTCATGTGCCTGTAGGTTATCTGGATGTCCTCTTTGGAGAAGTGTCTGTTTATGTCTTCTGCCCATTTCTTCACTGGGTTATTTGTTTTTTTGGGTGTGGAGTTTGGCGAGTTCCTTGTAGATTTTGGATACTAGCCCTTTATCTGATATGTCATTTGCAACTATCTTTTCCCATTCTGTCAGTTGCCTATTAGTTTTCTTGATTGTTTCCTTTGCAGTGCAGAAGCTTTTTATCTTGATGAGGTCCCAAGAATTCATTTTCGCTTTCATTTCCCTCCTTTAGCACACATTTCAAACCTGAGTCTTCTGATGCTTGTAAGCTCCCAGTGATGACCTAACTTGGGTTTGGCTTTGTGAAATTATTAATAATTACTTCCAGTTAGTTTCAGTTCCAAATAAACTGTAAATGTTAATCAATCCAAATGCTCTTATAAACAACAATTTGGTAAACAGAGTTAATGAAATGCTAACAATAAAACATGAAGAGCCCCACTTAAGTAAATGGTTAGAAAATGGGATGCCCCTTTGACAATAGACCTGCATTGACATTTTTTGCAAACACGGAAAATACAGTCAATAGATCAGACTGTTATTTCAGGCAAGTGCCAAGCCTGACCTCTGTAACAATGATGTCATTTGTGTATTGATTTCTGTGAATCACGAACTGAAATATTGCCTCTGTCTTCAAATTTATTTTATGACCTGTGTGTTGGGTACCCACATTTCAGAGGGAATGCAGGCTGGGTCCCTCGGATCAGAGTGCAGAGGGGCATTGGAAATTAGATATTGATTTGTGCCTCAGAATTAGCCAATCACTGCCTTTAAATGGTGATGATGATATATACCGTTTATCAAATTCCCAGCATTCAGTGATTGAAAACATTTCACATGATTCATTAAATCTTCAAAACACTCTATCATCTATATATTTTTGTTACCCCTATTTTCTAGATGAGGAAACCAGGCTTGGGGTATTATTTGACTCACTAGGACACAGATAGGAAATGGTGGAACCATGGACATGACTCTACATCTTCCTGATCAGATTCTCTTCTTTTAACTTTCTCCTTATCTTCTCCATTATGTTGAGGATGATGGAGATTATAATTTCTGTGGCAGATATTTTTTGTTGCCTACCCAATAGCTTGCTGTCTTCTTTACCAATAGATCTTGTTTTAGTAGTATATTTACCCAGCTAAAAGACTTACCCAGACTCCCTTGCACTTAAGGGTGGTCATTTGATAGGATTCTGGCCAATAAGACACAATCTTGCTGATTTCCCAGTATAGACACAGATCCTTTCAGCATCTCCCTTATTCCCATTCCTATCTTGAATGTGGATACATTGACTTGATGTGTGATAGCCGTCTTGCAACCAGGTGGGCAAAAGCCCGATGTTAAGGGAGTGAGGCAGGAATCTAGAGATAACTTGAGTCTTTGATGAGCAGCTACATGGGTCTTGGGCTGCTTGCATCCTCACTACTTATTATGTGATAACAAATCATTGACTATTTAATCCACCTCTATTACTTGCTGCTTAATGCAATCCTAACTGATAGAATTATTATGCCTTTATAGCCCTTGGCATACACCAGAGTTTCTGAGTTGTGACATTGATATTTTGAGTCTGAATAACTCTTTGGGGGAGTCTGGGTGGCTGGGTGGCTATGTCAGTTAGGTGTTCAACTCTAGATTTTTACTTGGGTCATGATCTCACAGTTTGTGAGATTGAGTCCCATGTCAAGCTCTGCACTGACAGTGCAGAACCTGCTTGGGATTCTCTCTCAATCTCTCTCTCTCTCTCTCTCTCTTTCTCTCTCTGCCCCACCCCTGATTGCTTTCTCTCTCTTTCTCTCTCAAAATAAATTTTAAAAACTGCTTGAATAACTCTTTGTGGTTGGGGCTGTTCTGTGTATTTTATGATTTTTTTTTAAGTTTATTTATTTTGAGAGACACAGAGCACGAGCAGGGGAGGGGGAGAGAAAGAGAGTGAGAGAGAAAGAATCCTAAGGAAGCTCGGCATTGCCAGAGTAAAGCCTGATGTATGGTTCAAAACTACAAAACTGTGAGATCATGACCTGAGCCCAAATCAAGAGTCAAATGCTCAACTGACTGAGCCACCCAGGCATCCCTGTGCATTATAAGATACTTAGCAGCATCCCTGGCCTCCACTCACCAGCTGTGACAGCCAAAAATGTCTCCAGATATTGCCAAGTGTCCCCTTGGGGGCTAAGTAGCCTTAGTTGAGAACTGTTGCCATACATAATTTCATGTGATCTCACTGTTCTTGGAGGTAGGGAGAAATGTTTAATTGGTTTCAAAGATAGGGAAACTAGACTCTATGAAATCGACCTGCCAAGAATTACATTAGTAAGTAGACTGGAACCCAGGACTTCTGGCTCCAAATTCAGTGTATTTTCTGCTGCCTGGTGTTGCAAAAAAGTATTGCAGTGGGGTGAGGCAGAGCATTCTGTGACAAGAGGACAGTAGTGTAATTTCCTCATCTTCCTCCCTTGAACAGACATGTGTTACTCAGTATTTCAAAAGGCAGTTCACAGGTCAGGGCTTCTGAAGTGTGTGGACATCATTGTCCTGCTGCAGTTAGATTGTCTTCTCTTATTTTCCAAAAATTACTGGCATACACATACAGATTCCAAACTTTCTAAGTCCCAACGGACACATTGTCTTCAGTCAACTTTTGGGGGGAACACCACCAACAATAAAAATATTCCCTTTGATTTGATTCTTCTTATCACACCCCCTCCTTCATTTACTATGAAAGTGATCTATAGCCAATAACAGCCATGTACATACTCAGACATCTCTCTAAGTCAGAAGCCTCATCTGGCTTCTCTGACGTTTCCAGATTTCTCCACTGGGATTGCCTACGGGGGTGTGATCTACATGGCGCCATTTTGATTTTTGCTCCTGGCCTTAAACAAAAGAACACAGACTCTCTTAGCCCCTTAATAACTGTCGAGAGCACTGCTCTTCAGCAAGAGGATGGGGAGGGGAGTGCCTCTTGACGGAAAAGGTGCCTTCAAGGGAACTGCACTTTATCGACCCACTACAGCCCTGACCTTTGGCTCCTCCTCATCTTTTTTAATGCTTTCAGACTAAAAGTTGATTTATTTTTAAGTACATCTGTGTCTGGTGGCCTCAGAGAATCCTTGGAAAATCTGCTAGACTTGCTAATAGCTACCGAGGCTGAATCATGGTACCTCACTTACTACCAGCCTCTGTCAACATTGTCTGAGCTTTTTGTTGCGGGAAGTCATTGGGGTGTTTAGAAATAGTGAAATGTTTTTGAAAAGTTGTTTGCCATACTGTCTCGACACTGTGGTAGACAGATGAACGCTCCCAATAAGAACTGTATGAGAAAGGTAAAAATTTCTCTATGGCCTTGCTTCATTTTCCTTACTTATTTTTAAATAGCTTTTTGTTTTCATATGTTGAATATTAACCTTTTTCTCTTTTTTTGAATAAGGGGATAGTTAAATAAATAATAAAATGCATGATCCCAGTTTTGTGAAACATGAGCCTGTTAGATCGATAGGGAACTATAAAATGATACAAAGAGACAACTATGGATCTAGTTTACCTGTTAGCAGAGAGATAAACAGAGAAGATTAAAAAATGCAAACTGATGCGTCAATATGAACACGCTCTGTAATTGGAAGACAATCTGTTCCATAGAATCTTTGTGTTGCTACATCAACTGAATTCATTCATATCTTGATTGAATAAATATTTTCTTATGCCAACTATGAGATAGATATGGCATTAGACATGGGGATTTTAGGTGAAATTTAAAAAAATGATTTGATTTTTTTCTGGGGCACCTGGGTGGCTCAGTTGGTTGAGCATCAGACTTTGGCTCAGGTCATGATCTCACGGTGCATGTGTGAGCCCCATCTTGGCCTCTCTGCTGTCAGCACAGAGTCTGCTTTGGATCCTCTGTCCCCCTCTCTCTCTGCTTGCACAAAGAAAAGTAATGATTTTTTTTCTATAAAGGAATTTGGTCTGATAGGTGAGTCAGTTGAAAAAAAACTAATTACCTGGCAATATAATGAAAAAGTGTGCAGTGTTCGATAGGAACCGTAATGAACAAGTGAGATGGACACAATGTAAACACTGGTGTGGCAGTTTCCATCTTAATGATATGACGAGCTAACTTTCTTGGTGATTCTCCTGGTGCGGGTTTCTGCTTCCTTCAAAAGAACAGAAAAATGCTGGAGGGGATATTTTCTCCAGTCCCTACTCACTTTTCTGAACAGAGAATGAGTGTCCCGTTGACTGTTGAGAGCTTTGTTGAATCACATTTTCCTGCACCAGGTACATGGTCACCGCAGGGAACAGAGGTCCATCTTGGCTTCTCTCAGGCTCTTATTTTGCCGTCATCTGGGTCTCGGAGGCAGGCTGATCAGGTCTTTGACATGTACTCAGAGTGTATTTGCAGAGGTTACATTACAACAGGCAGACACCTAGCCTTATTTGGGGAGGGTCATTGTTCCCCTGACTTGGCCATGGGCCCGGGCAGCACTTTGCAATGCCTCTTATTAGGGGACCCTCATTATCAGCTGATGGTTAACAAAGCTGGTCCATTGAGCTCCGTTTGGCTTTGGATACTTACCAGTTAGAACTCAGAAGGAATGAGAGAGGCATTCTAGCACCCCCCTCTCATTCAATAATATCACGTGATAATTAGAACAACCATATAAGAAGGTCGTAGTAGGGATTATTTTTCTCATTTTGCAAGTGAAGAAGTAGCCATAGATTGAGGTAGTGTGGAATGATAAAATGGGTTCAAATCCTGGCGCTGCCCTTATGTGTAAGCTGACCTGGGGATACTTTCCTTTATTTGATATGCCTCAGTTTCCCGAGACATAGCATAAATAGACATATCGTCATCACCTTTCTAAGTTGTTGTGAAAATGAGACATTGTGTACTTAGAACACTAAGTACCATGCCTGATGCGTGGCAGGTACTCAAAGAATATTTGACCTGAGTTAGAGCTGAGTAACGAAGCCAAAGCAGAGAAATGGAGGATCCAGAAAAGCTGAGACCAAGAACTAACTGACTGAACAAACGGGAGGTCATCTGGTGGACTTCCAAAATGGAGTGCAGGTACATAGGACGGCCATACGGAGGTACCAGCATTACCCAGGGCAGGAATATTGAGTTCACTTCTAGAGGCTAAAACAAGATGGGTATTGTACGTTTGAGACTATGTCAAACACATTGAATAGCAGCTTCTTCTTAAAGAGAGATTCTAATTTTTTTTGGTGGGGGGTTCGAGAGCCATCTGCGGGTTAGTGAACTGTGTGTTGCAGACACAATACGCTCCGGGGGGGGGAGGAACCATTCTGTCTTCTTCTCCACAATATCTCCAGTACCTAGAACAGTATTGCGCCCATCACGTTGCTCTATGGATATTTGGTGAACCAGCGAATAAAAGAACTTAGAGACAAAAGAGTGCTATGAGCTTGAATCACTGGAGAAGACTGCTTGTAAAGAGGGGCGCCTGAGACAGACCTGGAAGAATGAGTAGACTTTGTAGGGAAAGGGCAAGGGGACACTTTGGAAAATGGTTAACGACTTTAGGAAAAAAATTTAATGTAAAACAAAGGACCAAGAGATAGGTGATCATTCCCATGGGTCATCTCGTGGACTGCTCTGAGGCACAACATGGTGTACCCAGCTATGGCATTTGTATCTCTTAGGGAGATGGTACCAATCACAAGATTGGCCATGTGAAGTCACATTTTGCATCTGGGGTTTTTCAGGTTACTGGTGGCAACAATATTTCTGTAAAGCATACTATTTATGGGTGGAAGTGGGAGGAAAAATGGCAAAATAAAGGACAAGCTTTGATGCACATAACTCCCTCTACAAACGCAGCCAAGTCATAACTGAGCAATCATGACACTCTCCATTAATTTAATGAAATTAATATTTTTCAGCCACCACTTTCATTGCTACAAAGTACTTTACAGTGAGCGGCAAAATGAGATAATGAGATAATGTTTTATGGAACCGTGTGGCAGCAAGCTCCCTATCATTAGCAAGACAGAAGAATATATTAAAAACGACATGAAAAGGAGAGAACTCTAAAATAGCTCCCAAAGAAGAGAGGGTAGAAGCAAGACATGGCTCTCGAAGCTCTTTGGCTTTTGCCGTAAAAATAGCTCAGTTTATTGGCGGGATTCAGAGTGAGCCTAGGGGTGAGTGAGTCCAGGGGCTGAGCGCTTGTCCTTTCTATAGCAATTGGTCCCCCAAAAATGTATTCGTCTTTTCCGGTTGCTCATTCATGAGATAGAAAAATTACGTTTGGAGTCAGTCAAATCTGAGTTCAAATCCAGTTCTGCCATCCACTGCCTGCCAGCTTTGGCCTTCTTGTGACTCAGTTTTGTCATCCACAGAATGAGTGTGAAAACCTGTCTCCTAGGGTTACCGTGAGAATTAGGTTTGTAAATTTAACATGTTGGTCAGCACATAGTAGATCCTCAACAAACACTACTTTCATCTCCGCTTTTGTTAGTAACGCTCACATCAGGTCTAGTTGGGGCTGCCCTTTTGAATGAGTTGGGGTGGTGGGACCAATGAGGCTGGTGGTTGGTGGGTGGCCTGGGGAGGCTAGGCACTGCTTTGCAGGAAGTGCAGAGAAAAGCGGGAGTTGGCTCAACCGCTCTGGGGCATGGAGCCTGTAAGAAGCTCTCTGGTGAGTGACAGTGATGTGTTGGGGCCTGAGGACAGGCCAGCACTGTTTCGAGGCAGCGTGAGGAAGGGCCAGGGCTGAGCAGGCTAAAAACCTCTGGTTCCAGGGAATCCTTGGCTGGGTGGGGCTGCTTTACCCAGACCCCTCCAGGCCACACTGAGATGTGGTCGTGCTGTTCCCAGGGCCTCCAGTCTCAATTAGTGAAACGGTTCTGGAAGCTGGGGACTGCTTTTCTTCTTTCGTTGTTAAGTGTGCTTTGGTGCTGCTCAGCAGGCCTGGGCATCTCCCAAATAAAGCCCGCAAGAAGAAGGAGAAAGCAGCAGTTGTGCGCTGGTGAGTGTTTAATAACAACCGCCTCTCTGGGGGAAAATAAGCCCTGATCTGTGATTTGCTGCATTTGCTACTTTCTTTGTAGAGACTCCTGCCGTGGCTGATTTCAGGCTACCAGTGCGATGTTAACCAATTCCCCAAATTCCTAAAAGTTTAGCAGTAGGTTGTCAGGAGCTAAATGGTGGTAGCATACCCTAATGTAGCTGGAAGGGAGAATAGGAGCTCTGCAGGTGATCTCCAGGTGATGGGGCCAGTATCGGCACGGGCGCTTTCTCCGAACCCTGGCATTCACTTCTCTGCCTTTGGAATACAGGTTGATTTCTGGCCATTTCTCCTTTTCCTCCCTCCCCTGTGGCAGGTTATTTTTTCCTTTTACCTCTGATTTAAACACACACACACACACACACACACACACACACACACATGTATGTATGTATATGTAATATACATTTTATATACATATGTAATATGATATATATCATATTATATATGTGTGTACTCTCTCTTTCTTTGTCTCTCTCTCATTCTCTCTCTTTCTGAAAGAATCAGAACAAAAATCTTGCCTTCTGTTTAAACAGGAGATAGTTTTTCAGACTTTCTATTGATTTTTTTCTATTATTCCCACAATGCATCAAGTAAGAAAGAAGAGGTTGATTTAATTTTTCCCGTAAGAAAAAATAAAGAAAAAATAAAGCCCTGTGGGCTTTTCCTGATAGTGCAAACCCGTGCCTCTCAAGTACATTCAGAAGTGAAATGTCACACCCCAGGGTCGGGGGCTGTCTGATGAGGGTCTCCTATTTCCATAAATTCTCATTTTCTGAGCCGCTCCTTTCCTCAGCATAATTTAGAATTTTATTTGTTCAGCCTGTAAAGTAGAGCTGGCCATATTATGGACTCAAGATATGAATCCTATTAATGAAAGAGCATTTAGAAATAAGAGCATCACCGTCTTTGTGGTAGATTAGTCATAATGTGCCAAGGACCCTGTCCGATCAGAAGCTCATTTTAAATAGCGAATTTCATGTGACTAAAGAGTGCAATTATTGGTTGCTATCTTCAGAGGACAGTTACAGGGCAGATAAAAAATGAACATTTTTCCAAAAAGCAATTAAATGGGCGGGAGACAAATTTTGAAGACAGAGGGAGGCAAAGAAGAAATAATGAACAGAAATAGAATAGGATTTGAAAATTAAAAAGCAAGTTAATTTGCCATTGTTGAGTAGAAAGGCCTCCAATGGTGAGGTGATTTCCTGGGCCAAACTGCTGGGTTTTTACCGCCATCAATAGATGAGATGAGTGTCTATTCGTTTTGTTTTGTCTGAAATGGGCGGGAAGCCAGGGAAGGTGCCTCCTGAGTTCACTGACGTGGGAAATCTTTGCTATTAACCACACTTGCAACTCTGTGGCTCATCATATGGCCTCCTCTACCAGGACAGATGTACCAACGTGTCTCCTAGTTTGGGGTATAGTCTTCCAGACCATTTCCTCATTTTCTGTGCCTTTACACCCTAAAGTGCTTGCAGCTGTTTGCTCTGGAGAGTTAGAATCATGGGTCCTTAAACAAATTAATATTTTGCCTATCTGTTTTTGCTTATTTTTTGTAATGAGTTTATCTTGCTTTTAAATACACATATTGCTTTTATAGAAAAATTTACAGGAAATATATTGGAACCAGCTTACAATAGATTCTATACAGTTCACTTTTAAAATACCCATACAGTTACATATATGTATATGGTTTTTTATGGCAATTATATCATAAATATACTTTTATATTGAATATACTATATCTTTTTCTTGGTTGCATAGTAGTCAATGGCATTAACTATAGAATAGCAATGATAATACCTATAACAATATATATAATATGACTATATAACACTATAGCTATAACATAACTTAATGAAACCTGTATCGTTGGGTATTTGAGTTTTTCCCAACTACTTACTATTACAAATGTTGCTCTGTTAAATATCCTTCTATACATCCTTAATTAATTGGTGTGTTACATTTGAAAAGTCAGGGAGTCAGTTTATACTAATGGTAAAACACGTTCCAGGGGATAGGTTCCCAAGCTAGCCCAGAGCAGTTGATTAATGCAATGTACACCTACTAGGATTCTGATACTATTGCACTGTGGTGGGTTGAATTGTGTTTCCCTCATGTCCCCCAGATATGTTCAAGTCTCTAAACCCTGGTGCTTGTGAATGCTTATATGGAAGAGTTTTTGCCAATGTAGTCAAGATAAGATGTGGTCATACTGGATTAAGCTGGGCCCTAGATCCGTTGGTATCTTTATAAAAGAAAGGAGAGGAAGACTCAGACACAGATACAGAGGGCAGGGGTCATATGAATGGAGACAGATGCAGATTCTAGAGGTATGCTTTCAGAAGCCAGGGAATTCTAGGAGCCACCAGAAACTGGAAGAGTCAAAAAGGATTTTCCCCTAGAGTTCTTTGGGAGGGAGGATGTCTGTGCCAACACCTCAATTTCAGAATTCTGGCCTCCAGAATCATGAGAGAATAAATTTTTGTCTCTTCTGAAAGCTACCTAGTATGTGATATTTTATTACAGCAGTTCTAGGAAATGAATATATATAGTTGATCATGTTTTGGAATATATTTCTTCATAAAATGAATCTCATAAAGGGTGGTTAGACCCAGGGTATAACTCACAAAAATATTTAAATGTATAATATAACCAAATCGTAGCATTATTCCATTTAATAGCATTTGAATCTTTCCAGAAGAAAACCCAGCATGTAAACTGGCAGGATGAACTTCGTTTTCAGACAGACCTGAGACAGTGCTCTATCCTGTCATGAGGAGGTGCTTTTGGCAGGGGTGTCGGAGGGGGAGGGTCCAAGATGGGGGAACATACAGTAACATTAGCTAACATTTCCTGTGCACCTGCTGTGGTGGTATATAGTGGTGAACCAGACAGTCCAGTCCTCCATGTGATATACAGTTTAGTGGAGGCTGGGAGTGATCGGGACTTTGGGAGAGCATTAAAAGTGAACTGTATAGAATCTATTGGGACCAGTAAGGTGGGCTAGGGGGTCTGGCATCAAAGGGAAGGTGCTAGGATTGGGAAGTTTAATAGAATCAGCCTTCATGGACAATACCAGCCACGTGGTACCTCCCTTGAAAGGAAGTGGGGGTACCGTGGAGGGATAGAAGGAGGAGAAAAAGTGTGGCAGTGTCTGTTAGACGAAGAAGATCTGGAAAGGTAAGTTGTGTTTTGGGAGTTTGTGTACAGATGAGAGAGAAATTCCCCTAAGAAGGTAGTCAGCGTATCTCAGAGTCATCTGAGATTCTAGACACTTCTGCATCGTTTTTTAGTGCTTGCTCCACCCTTATTTCTTATTCAGTTCAGGCCAAAGAAACCAATCTGTGACTTAAATTTGATTACCATAGATTTGTAGGCTTGGATTTGTGGATTGTGTCCTTGAATCCATTTAATTGGCCTAATCCATTCAAGCATGGTAACTGAGCACCAGCAAAAATGAGTCCCAAGCTAATGGCAGTGGCTTGCTTTCTGGTAGGAAGATTGATTTAATGCGATGAATCAATGTTTTAGAGCCATCAGTTAATTTCCTTTTATGTCCCACATGTTAATTAGCAGAGGAAACAATTTCATACCTAACTGAAAAGGATGAAACGAGATGTTGATTCTCATGTCAAATTACTCGGAGCGAGGAAATCTGGGAAAGCCACAGATGGGCACTGCCCATGTACAGTCCAATAACAGTAATTTGAATACTTCCATTTCAGAACAAGGCAGATGTGTCTAAACCTAATAGAGAGTAGGATATTGATGTTTCAAGGTTAAGGTCAGGCCATATGATCTAGACCTTTCCAAGGCAACAACGAGAATGGGCTTAAACCTCTTCTTGGAATGGTTTGCGGCTTCTGTATTATATAGTTTACCTGAACTATTAGGTTCCTCAAACATGATAATCTCCGATGCCGGCTTTAATAAGTACTTTTATTGTAAAGTTCCTTACATATACGAAAACATAAAACTCAGTGTAAACCTTGGCTAGCTCCCAGGCAGCTGTCAAATACCATCCCACTGACACATTAAATGATTCCATTTTATTTTATTTGAATTTTGTTGAGTTTGCAGTTTTGGTTGTATTCAGTATGTCTGTGACATCAGTTAGCTTAAACGAAATCACTTCCCACATGAACTTGATTTTTTGGGTTCTCCATGCCATTGCTACATGCCCCTTTGTTCCTCCACATCATAGTGCAAGGCTTTTTATTACTTATCTATTAATCTTTGCTTTTCCATTTTTAACATTTGAATAGTATCTTGCAGTGCCTATATGCATGCTATTATTTGTATTTTATATTGCTTGAATATTAATGAGAGAAAGGATGTTCAAACTCAAAACGAAAACCCTTAAATTTCTATGCACATATATGTGAAAAATCTCACCCACCCAAAGTTTGGGATACTGTAGGTCCTTGAAGGGCCTCTGACATCTGCAGTGGTGTTTGAAATCAAGACTTCTAGAGGCTCTTAACCCTTCACAAATGCCAAGGACTTCAGCTAGATACAGCTTGGCTTAGGGAACTGCCCCTTTCTCAGCACAGCAGACAGAAAGATCAGAGCACGAGAGAGTGAACGGCGGGCAGGAAGGAGTATACTGGGCTGGAGAGGAAGGATGCTACACCACGTGATCTGTGTGCCCCTCCCTTCTAGGCATGAGTCACACCATTAGAATAACTTTGACCCTGTGAGTGCAATTAACTGTACAGTGTGATGTAGCTGTAAGGGACAGAAAGGTCTCTAGGTCAAGGTAAATATGAGACAGAATGGGTCTGAGTCTTAGATCTGCTGCTCACAGCTGAGTGATCTTGGGCATGGTTTGGAGAACATAGGCTAGGCTGCTGGGACTAGACGTCCCAAATACTGTATGTATTACAGTGCATATGTGTTACAAGTGTCCCTCTCATAGCAGTCTGGGGGGGGGGTGCATCGCCTGTATGACCACTTGACAACACTGGAGAACAAGCTCTTACTATCTTGTTCCTCTCTCAACCCCACCTTCGTCTGCACAGTCAAAGATGGTGGCCACTATGTTCACATTTCAGCCACAGATAGAGGGAAAGGGGTACCTCCTTTATTTTATTACCTGGAAGTAACATCCATTGCTTCTGCTCACACATCATCATCTAGAATCTACTCATATGGCAGTGAGTGCTGCAGTGGGTCCACATATGCAGCCAAATGAATAATCCTAGAGAAGGAGAAACCATGTGTGTCGGGTGGGGGATGGGAAGACAACTAGCAGTCTTTGCAGCAGCTCCCTAAATCCTGGTTTCCCCCACTTTCAAATAGGGATAATGCTAGTCTACGGCACAGGGTAGCGTTTGTGAATTAAATCAGGGTTTCCGTGAAGACTTCTTGGTACAGTACCTGACTTCCATCTGAGGAAGATGAGCTGTTGGCTACAAACCTGGACAACATCGCTCACGGCGGTGACTTCCCATCCCATCAAATAATATAGCTACAGCGATGATTGTGAGGGGTTCCTCTCAGAAGCCGTGCAGTACAGAATGTCTTCTGGTCAACCCCAAGTTGCCAAGGCAGCACCACAAAGTGGAGAGTGTGGCTTCTAGAGCCAGACTGCTGGGGTCAGAAGCCTGCCCTGCCTCTTTGAGCTGTGTCATGTGGGGAAGTCACTTCACGGCTCTGTACCTCAGGTGCCTTGTCTCTACAATGAAGACAACAACATCTGCCTCATACTGTTGTTATGACAATTAAACGGACTATTATTTGTGAAGGGCTTAAAACAGCATGGAGCACATAGAAATTTCTATGTAACTTAGTGCATGTGAAATACATGAACTATTGCAGGTTGAGTATTGATGTTAGGAAACTTTCCTCTACCAGGACCATCAAAAAAGGATCGATTCCTTACTTGCTGCCTAAAATGGGAGCCCCATTAAGGGAGGGCATTTGTCTTTCTCTCTGCTGAAAGCCTAGGGCCTGGAAAATCCCTAGCCTTTTGTAAGCCCTTAATGGATAGCTGGATTCTGGAGGCTTGGTGTTCCTAAGGGGAAATAACACATGTCAAAAGTGTCCTGTCATCCTAGTGTCTTCCAGTGTCATCTGGTGCTAAGGAGATAATTTTCCAACAAAAGAAACAAGTCATGATCTTCAAGGAGAGGCCTGGATCCAAACCTCTGGGTACGAAGCAGTGGAAAGGCCGCTGAGGCTGGTTACAAAGCCCGCACTCAAGACTCAGTCTACCCCTAACCACCTCTAGGACTTTGTGTATGTGGGGATAGGCATCAAAGCCTTAATTTTTTCATCTGTAAAAAGGGAATTTACTTTCTGGGCATTTGGGGAATTATGTGTGTCAACTCATTAAAAATATAGGGGATGCCTTGATTTCCCAACACAGTGAAAACAATATGTGTTTATTGTGAAGGGAAGTGTGCAGATTCCAATGGGAGGAAGCATGGCCCACAACCTAAGGTAACTCAGCTCACGTGAGACCACCCTGGAAAGCTGACACAGGTCTTGAGTTGGATATTTTCCATTGGGACACCTAATAACCCGTAGCTTGTTTCCAATAACAGGAAGGCTGCTTTCTGTGAGGTGACGCCATTTTGGCTTTTAGGCACAGCTTTGGCTTCCAGTTAAAATGATTGTTTCCAGCATGGGAAGATCCTGTGCCTTACTCCGAGGAGTCTGACAGACCGTTTTTGAAGCGATCAGAATGTGATTGGCAGCATACATCAGAAGGTGAAGTCGCTTGGTCTCTCTTGTGGGGCAGGAAGAGTTGATTTCAAACTCTGGAGGCAAATACAGGAGCCCTGGAGAACAAATATGAAAAATCTATGCAAATGCAGAAATGACAAAGGAACTGGGGTTGGGACAGAAGAAGGACAAGAAGGGGAAACAATAGAGCTTCCTTTGACATTCGTTGCTTCCTCCTAATGAGGGGGATGGGAGCTTCGCCGAATATTGTTTTGGTGAGATTTGCTTCACCTTGGGGACACAAGGCAGAAGCTTTCCTTGCTCACAAGCCTACTAAAGAAATCTTGTTCATTACAAAAGGCAGAAGGAACGACACAGACCTGGATGTTTTTTTTAAATGAAGTTGGCGAGATTGTTCCCAGTGGGTCAGGAACAGTAAGGAACGAAGGCATGACAAAACTCTATTTTTGCAGGTGGGGAACCTTAGGCACAAACTGTTTTGCAAAGCACAACGTGAGACCCATAACCTGACAAAATGCTGCTGGGTCAGGGTCACTGCCAAGATAGGGGCTCTCTCCCTGATGCTGCTCCTCCCTTGAAAGACTCTTTGGACATCCACCAGATGTCCACGGTGGTGCTGTTTGCCAATGGTCTACAAACCAATTTGTTCATTTAGTCCATGCTAGCAGGTGTGGCCCTCTGGCCTCACCATCCAAATACTATAAGAGCGACCCTCTGGAACTCTTACAGTGGAGATTCTTATGATTTTGGTTCCAACGCAGTTGGAGGAGTGCTTTGGCATCTGGGCAGGCATGGACGGCCGCAGGGATACTTCAGGAAAGCACAGCCTTGAGCCATCTCTAAAACCACTAAACACGTAGCTGGTGACTTTATCATCAGCAGGATAAGCACTTATGCCAAAGAAACCATTGACCATCCTGTAAACTATGAAGACACTGCACACACGTGCACACACACATACAAACACACATAAGACCTAAGAAGAAAAATAAAGCTTCCTAAATCAGAGACACAGGGGATGGGACACCCTAGCGTCAGCAGGAACCGTGGAATCTATTCACTTTTGTTGAGATGACGTGCCTTTCCAGGATTATGTAAAGAAGAAGCATTCATCAGTTTGTCCGTTCACTCATTCAAAAGCAGAGCACCTTACCCAGAGCACCTTCTGGTGTCAGGAACTATGCTAGGGCCTGGGATTTTAAATGTGTGTCTTACAAGGGCACTAGGTGGCTCATTTGGTAGAGCGTCTGATTTCGGTTCAGGTCATGATCTCATGGTTCATGGGGTCGAGCCCCACATTGGTCCCTGTGCTGACAGCTCAGAGCCTGGAGCCTGCTTCAGATTCTGTGTCTCCCTCTCTCTCTGCTCCTCCTCTGCTCACATTCTGTCTCTTCTCAGAAATAAATAAAGGTGAAAAAAATTGAAAAAATAGGGGCACCTGGGTGGCTCAGTTGGTTAAGTGTCCAACTTCAGCTCAGGTCATAATCTTGCAGTTTGTGGGTTTGAGTCCTGTATCAGGCTCTGTGCTGACAGCCAGTTTACAAATAGTTCCTGCCACTGGGAACTCTAGCCAGAGGGGAGACAGACATGCAAACAAACATTTGCCATAAAATGACTGGGGCATGTACAAGAGGGGAGTAAGTCTTGTTAGGAAAATAGGAGGCAAGTTTGAGAAAAGACCCCCAGAGAAGGTGGCCTCTGCTTTTCTTGGCAATGGGCATGACTGTGTCATTCTAACAAATTGATAGGAACACTCTTACAGTCATGTGTGCACGCACACACGTTTAGTTCTACCCTCCCGAAGGTCGTAGGAGGCAGCATTCTGGGTTCTAGAATTTTCTTAATTCCAGAAATGACTTGGGGGGCAAAAGACTTGGTACTTAAGAAATTCTTCTAACAATGATGAGCATGAGTCACCTAGATGGGAAGAATTTATTTATTCTAAGAAAAACAATGAAGACACTGTTCTTTCCCATGGAAAGTTTGCAAGATGGAATAGGTAAGATGAAAGGATTTAAGGAGCGGAAACATAAAACATTTAATAAGCTCATAAATAAGGAGAGTGGCAGAGCTGTTGTTACGGACGTAAGTGGAGATCTTAAGTGGCAGTTTTGTTCCTTTAGTCCCTTCCAACCTTTTCATCTGATCTCAGCAGTGACCCGTATGTGTTTTTTTTCTGGAACGCCCCATGAAGTCAAGTTTTTTATGTGCAATCCCCTGAGACCTTGTCTCAACCTTTGTAACTGGATTGTATGTACGCAGAGGGTAGATTGATTCGGAGGAAGGTACTGGTACAGTTGTACAGAACAAGGATGGGCATCCTGGTGCTGGTTTGGGGAGGGGTCGCCTTTAGGGAGCAGATGCGGTGGCAGCGTGGGGAGCAGTGGGTTTCTTTTTTCTTTATTAATTTTTTTGCCTTTATTTAATTTTGAGAGAGAGAGAGAGAGGGAGGGAGGGAGAGAGGGAGGGAGGGAAGGAAGGAGAGAACAAGCAGGAGAGGGAGACAACAGAATCTGAAGCAGGCTCCAGGCTCTAAGCTGTCAGCACAGAGCCTGATGCGGGGCTCGAACCTGTGAACCATGAGATCATGACCTGAGTTGAGTTGGATGCTCAACCAACTGAGCCACCCAGGCACCCCAAGAGCAGTGGGTTTCAAGAAGTCAGACCTCAGACTTCCCTCCCTCCTCCCTTTTCCAGAGAAAAACATTCCTAAGGGCAAAATGGGAGATAGACTCTCAGCAGCTTGGCTGAGGGCATGTGTATTTATCATGGTTGTCTGTCAAGCATTCTGTCAGAGTCCATTTTGGGAATGACGTCCTCACAGTCCCCTGTGAGCAGTATTGAGTTGTATGAAAAGCACTTAGGAGGGTGCTTGCTGGCACACAGAGAGTGCTACAGACGTGCTGCTGTCATCTTGGAGAACTTCAAGGGTACTTACTTTAAATGTAAAACTGAGTTCCAAAGGGAAGGGGTGTATGTGGGTGTGGGTGTGTGCGCGCTCACATGCAACCCGAGTTGGTTATGTTTAAAATAAGAAGGATTTTAATCCCTCCTTTATTTGAGAACTTTCTAGATAAAGTAATAATTATTATCTGAACAGAAGTGCTTCCACCATTTGGGGGGAAAAGCTTTCCCTTTTCAGTCTGTAAGCATTGAGGTATGTCCTAGGATATTAAGGCTGAGAAGAACCTTACGTGTCTCCCACCAACCTCTAGCTTTTAGTGATGAGAAAATGCTCAGAAGACAAGTCTCACCAAACACCACATGGCCAGGAAGAAACAGAAGGTGATGGATTCAATTAGTTTGAGAGTAAAGGGAGCCGAGGGCTGAGTTCCCGTCAAGCCCTGCTCACTGTCCGGGTGACAGATGAGCCCGTGAAGATGCTGGGACAAGGGCTGGCCCCTTACGCGTCAGCTCAGACAGTGGGGGAGGTAGACAAGCTTGAGCAGACCTAGGCTCCTTGTGTTTCCACTGTGTAGCCTTGTCTGGATGTCCCCTCTGCTGACCACATAACTGGAGAGCTTGGGTTGGTGCCATTGGCTGAGTGACCTGCCTTAGGTAGAATCTGGCTGTCCTGAAGTTCAGTCAGGGGCAGACTGAGGGGCAAGCATGTGAGTGTGTGTGTGTGTGAGAGAGACAGACATACAACAGTGACAGACACCCCACAGGAAGTTTCAAATGGGTTTGGGAGAAAAATTGTGGAACCAGAAGGACCATTCTCATTATTCCACTTCTAATGAGCACTTTTAACTGGCTTGATCCAACCTGTGTGTCAGGAAAAAAAAGTCCAAGTAAAACTACTCTTAAACTTTTGTATACATTGTCCCCTAAATCTTAATGCCTGCTTAAAACTGCTAAGTCACTCTTCAGGTAAAGGATTAAACACTGTGGTCCATAGTGTTGAGGGGGTGGGTGGTGGAGAAGGTAAGTGGGGCAGGTTTGGGGACCGCACCCCAGTGAAGAGTGGGCTGGCCACACATCTCAGGGCAGAGTTGGGGTGGGGGGGGAGCATTTGAGGGCAGCAGGCTGTGTCACGTGGGGACATCTGACAGATGTGACTGTGCCATAAGGCAATTAGATCCGGAAGTGCTTGGCCCGAGTGGACCTTTCTGCGGGAATCAGCAGAGAGTCGAATGGAGACCGGCTGGTAAAGGAGCAGGATTGGGGGACCCATCTGGAAATAAGGCTCAGGATTCAGAGAAAGCGGGCAGTAGTTCTTCTTGAACTCTCAAGCCAAGGAAGTGGAGTTCAGGCCAAGTTCAGCTTGATCACTGAAGGACGAGGAGCTGCAGTAATATCTGGGTTACATAAATAATTCAAGTACTAGCTGTCTAGGAATCCAAGTCCTGAGGACGGATGATGGGTCCTCCTGTCTTTTAATACTTAAAGACAAACAAAAAAAGCCTTGCACTCCTGGCCTCACATACAGTAGATGCCCAGCTCCAATCTTGATGTTTTCATATTGTCACCCGGAGGCTATGTTCCCTTCCTCCCACCTCTCTTTCCAATTTATGGTTGTCACTGAATAATTCTGGAGCTTGATCTCAGTTCACCTCCTGTGTCTCTCCTTTCCATTTTACCCCATGTGCACATAAATGTGTCACAAACCTTTTTAAAAAAAATTCCCGGAAGCATCGCCAACTCAAGACAGCCGATGCAGTAGACTTTTACTGAGGAGGGGTCACCTCACAGCCCTGGCACGGATAGCCTGAATCATTTATTAGATTTGAGAGTCTATAAATCTCCCTGGGCCTTTCTCCATTGCCTGGAATGTCTTACTGGCTGTCTTCTTTTCTCAAGCTCTGGTACCCCCCCTCCCCCATTTTGTGGGGCCCGTCTTCCTTCTTTTGTGGACAATTCACATCCATCGATGTCTGTCTGGACACTCGTTCCCCATCTTTGCCCTGGAGAAACAAAATTTATTTTATCCTGCCAATCTACTTACCTCTTATCATCTCCCTCTTCCCTATCATAGCTACAAACTGTCTTTTTCACAACCAAAATAGCTCTTCAAGATGTTTTTTCTAAACAATAGTTTTTTCCCTAAAAAGAATTTTGCCACCATATTTGTTTTTGTTTGTTTATGCCACCATGTTTTAAAAATAACATGTTTCCCACCCCTGCTTCTTTAAATTCTGATTTCTTAATTTAAGGAGAGGGGAAGGGATGGATGTTTCTTGAAGGATTATTTAATTAGACCTGGGGCTGGTACTTTTTAATGTACTGTTTTATTTTATGCTCAGAAAAGCCCCATGAGAGTGGGGGTTAGGAGTCAGGGCCATCACTGATTTACAGGTGAGGACAATGAAGGTCAGGAGAGTAAGGATGCTACATGTCATATAGGCTAGTGAATTGTGGACTCTAGCTCAAGCCAGAGTCTTTGGATTCCAGAAAACTCTTTCCATTATATTTCTTGCCTCTGAAGAGAGGACACAGTCATGGAAACCTCATCTGTAGATATTGTTTACTCTTCTCTCTCAGGCCAGGCTTCCTCACTTACCACAGAGGCGGCTCTGGTTCTCTCTTCCTCCCGTTCTGCTCTCCTCCAAGGTTCTTGGTGCTGAGTCCTGTCATCTCCCACTCGAGCAAGCTCTTGATGCATAGACCGCCTCATCGCAGCATCTACTCCCTTCCATCCTGTACTTGTGGGCAGAGATTGCACCAGTGCCCTGGGAATGGCCTGTAGTTAGGAACCTGGGCTGGGAGGCTGAGAGATGTCAGTCCATACAGGTATCTAAATGGTTGTGTGACCTCAGACCAATGAAATGATTTGCTTTAGATTTTGCTTCTTTGAAATGGAGACAATGAGAGCACCCTACTCTTAAGGATTGCTGTAAGGGTTCAATGACAGGAGGTCACTAAAGAGATCAGCATGGGGCTGGTAAATAGCAAGAGCTCAGGAATAATAGCATTTGGTATGGCTGCTAGCATGGCAGTCCTGTCACCACTCTCCCCAGACCCTTCCTGGGCACATGTTACTTGCCTGCCCAGACTCCTTGACCTGACACTCAAGTCCTCTGCCTTCTGTAATCTAGCCCAAGCCCACCGTCCCAGCTCCATCGTTCCCTCTGAACACTCTTTCCTGAGCCACTCTCCCCTTCCTTCGGAAGTGAGCCAACCCTAGCCTCTATTTCTTTGGGTCGTGGTGCATTTTCATAATACACATCTCTTGGTACCTCCAGGCATTTTTGTTTACTCTGCTTAAGAGTAAACTCTGAAGATAGGGATGCCTTTTATGTCCTTGGTGTCATGGGCAGTGTCTAGAATGAATTTAAGAAATGGTTGGGAGACAAAGAGCTGAGCAGCTTCCACTGTGGGTGGCTTAGTGTGAGCCTTCGCTTTACCCCCCTCACACTGGATCCATTTCCTGCCTCTCCCGGATTCAGTCTCTGCTCACAGCTTACCTCCCTCCCAAGAAGAACATCTGATCTTCCACTCCAAAACATAGGTATATATTGGAAGGGTTCCCATTATCTACTTGGAAAGTTACCCCTTATTGGTCTCTAAGATAGAGTCTACAGACCTAAGGGAACACACAAAGCAGTCTACTAGGGAGTGGGGGGAAAATATTATCATAAAAATTTTCTTTCCCCTTAATCTGTATGTTTTTGATGCATGCTTTAGGATGTACATCATGCACCTGGACAATAGCTCATTGTATAATTTTTAAATAAATATGCATCTATTGCATATTTAAATTAAAAAAATTATTTATAGGATGCCTGATTAAATAAGTTTAGAGCCCAAAGATCTTCTCTACATGCTGCTACTGGCTGAGAAACATGGCTGTGAGCATATCACTCCTCATGCAAAAACAGTTGGTGCTATGATCTGTGACAAATGGAGTACATACTCCTTAACTTGCTCTTTAAGGCCTTATGTGATCTGGCCCCAGCTGAGTTTTCTAACGTTAAATCCCACTGCTAGCAACCCCTGTGTGCACTCAACGCTTTCCCAGCCGCATGCATTTACATATGCTTCTTCTTTTTATTTGTCCATCTTTATAGGGTCCTAGTGCTGTCCCTTTATCTGCATCTCATCTGTCATGTATTACAAACTCTTCACCCTCTCTTTTAACTGTTTTTGTAAATATTTTATTCACTGTGCCAAACTATAAACTCTTGTTTTTGATTCCATCTTTTTTAACCTATCTCTTACCCTAGTTCCTACATAGAAGAAGTGCTTAATAAAACTTGTTAAATAAATGGAATAAATGATGAAGTA
This sequence comes from Helogale parvula, assembly GCA_004023845.1. NCBI lineage: Eukaryota > Metazoa > Chordata > Mammalia > Carnivora > Herpestidae > Helogale > Helogale parvula. Next base: position 61,170 of record PJEM01001592.1, read on the forward strand.
CCACATTTTAAATAGTTCCAGCAAATACAACCATGACCGCTCTATGCTTTCATTGAAGCCATCTCTTTCTTCTCCGTGAGGCCCCGACTTCCATCTTCTTTTGCACAAACAGCTCTGTTGCTAAGTAGAGCCAAGTCACAAACGGAAGGGTGTGAGAGGCACACACACAGCCAGCTGACCAAGAAATCAGTCTCAGACATACAGGCTGCCAGCACAGGAGCCGTGTAGGATGATGATGCTGGTGATTCGTGCAGAGCAACACCGTGGGCTTGCAACTTTTGCATAACAAGACTGTTAGCCATCAGAGGCTCTTCCTCACAGTGCCTTTCTCAAGGGAGTGAGCCGTGTCTGGCTTCCTTTCCAGAATCAAGCTGTCACCTGGTTCTCCTCTATCCAACCTACAGGCACATCAAGAAGGCTCCCCTTCTTTAAGCAGTGCCATCATTAGGAATGCCTCTGTCCGTTCACCACTAGGATTTGTGCCCGCATCCTTTGAGATCCTCAGCCCAGGAGGTCACTCACTGCTCTGAACTCATCAGGTCGATTTATTTTGTTAAATATTTACTGATCCTCTAGGCGTGGTTTTAGTGTGCTGAGTTTCTTCCATTTGCTCCTCTGGCTCCCCTCTTGCACCCCTCTCTCCCCTAGTCCGCAGCCCCTGTGGCAGACATGTATGGGCCACATCAGTGGGCTCCCTTGTTCTCTGCCTTCCAGATAGGTTCTGCTAAATGGGGAGCCCCAGCAGAAGACTGGAGGGAGGGAGCCTGGGACATCTGTCTGGCTACCTCTCCCATCTGAGGTTCCCAGCTGTTGCTGAGCGGCCATCTCCAGGGAACTAAGGAGTCTCTTGCGTCTCTCAGTTCTGGTGACCATTCCTTCTGCATCTCTTCTCAGGCCCAGGGCTACAGTGGAGCATGACGGCTACTGTATTGTTCTTTGTGCTTTCCCAATGCCGCTAAGTAGTCCCTCCATTAATCTCTCCTGAAGTTGTTTTGTTTGAGTATGGCATCTGTCTCCTGGGAAGACAGGGAGAGAGGGATGAATGGGGAGAAAGAGAGAGAGAGAAGGGAGAGAGATCCTAACTAATATGAAGGAATATGGGAAAAGCGAATGTTATTTGCATAGATGTAAGGGACCTCTCGGTGTTGCCTTGTAGAAAGACAATTCTGGGGAGATTGGTCTAGAGATGTGCGCTCAAAGTGGATTGGTGCCATCCGTATCGCTGAAACAGAGGGGCGGAGGCCCAGGGCCCAGTAATCTATGCTTAATCTATGCTTTAATAAGTTTTCCAAGTGATTCTTATGCACTGAATCAAGAGGCAAAAAGGCCAGTTGGGAGGCTGCTGTGCTAGTAGGGAAGAGATCAGAGGTAGTGGTGCGTTTGCATAGAGGGGAAAGTTAGTGAAGGCTGAGGGTTGGTTAGGCTCAGAACTGAATAGACCTGGGGAAGGTGAGAGAAGAGGTTGATCCCAGGTTTCAGGCTTAGGTGGTTTTATCTACCAAATCAGGGGGTGGGGGAAGTTGTTATGGAAAGTAAGAGCACAGGGAGTTTGAAGTGCTGGTGGGGACAGCAGGGTGCAGAGGTCCAGAAAGCCTTTTTTTTTTTAAGTTTATTTATTTATTTTGAGAGAGCGCGTGCGAGAGAGAGAGAGAGAAAGAGAGAGAGAGAGAGAGAGAGCGAGCGAGTGCGAGAGCAAGTGAAGGCAGGGCAGAGAGAGAGACAGAGGGAATCCCAAACAGGCTCCACACTGTCCGCGGAGCCTGATGTGGGGCTGGATCCCACAAACTGAGAGATCATGACCTGAGCCAAAATCAAGAGGCCCACACTTAACTGACTGAGCCACCAGGTGCCCCGGAAAGCCTTTCCATATTTGGAGTCTTGAAATCGGGATCAGGGTCCAGGTCACATTTAGCTTATAGCATTCAAGTACTCACTGTGATGGTTTTGTAGACTGTAAACTGGACTCGTCTGATCTACATTTCCTCGAATTCTCCTTTTTTGGTGTGATCTTAGTTAGGGTGGGTCACAACAGAGAGTCATGGGAGATCTGGAGGGTGGAAGGAAGCCACAGTCTCTCACAGCTCACACGCATCGCATCGTTGCTACTGTGCTGTTGCAACTCACTGGTGTGGAGCAGCCCCTGGGCAGCTAGCAGCAGGCTCTTCCTTGGCTCCTTGGCTCCTCCCTCGGCCCCGCCCTCGGCCCCGCCCTCACTGCTGGCTCAGTGGTTCTGGTGAGATGAAGGGCTTCCACTCCTGCAGGGCAAGCTCACACCTTCAGGGTGAGAAGCAAGAAGAGGTTGGGGGAGTAGACTGGAACCACTGGGTGGGTTCCAGCTTGTTCTTGATCTCTTCCACTTGACCTTTCCCTTCCCTTCCCAACTGCCTGCCTGGAGAATTCAGGCTCCACCATCAGAGAACCCAGAGTGGTCTTACAGAAATACATATCTCCTAGGGCTTCTCCCTGAACCACCAGGGCCTGGATGAACCCCAAGTGTCGCACTCACTGAGAGAGAGAATGGAAAAGAATAACCAATAGCGCATGGGTGGAATCAATCTACTATTCTGCCTCCGGTGAGCAGGGATGGGAGGCAGAGGTGTATGGTTCGTGGTCTCAGTTCTATTTTTGTTAATGTTTATTTTTGAGAGAGAAAGAGGAAGAGAGAGAGAGAGTGGGGGCGAGGGGCAAAGAGTGAGGGGGACAAAGGAACCGAAACAGGCCCTGCACTTACAGCAGTGAGCCCAATGTGGGGCTTGAACTCACAAGCTGTGGGACCATGCATCATGACCTGAGCCGAAGTCAGACACTCAACCGACTGAGCCCCCAAGTCACCCCTCCTGAGGCAAACCCTCAGTTTGCCTAGCTGAACGTAGAAGCTCAAGGATAATATTGGCAATGCTTATAATTTTCAGTTTGTTCTTTGACTTTGGGTCCTAACTGCTGTATAGGATGTGAGTCCACTGTATGGATTTGGGCGTTGTTGGTATAAAGGTACAGAGAGGAGGTAGCATGCCTCAGAGAACGCTTGCAAAATGAAAAGAGGGACTTGGGAGCTAACTGAAAAACGAATTGAAATTGAACATGGACCAACACATTTGGCCATTTGATCTTTACAAAGACCCCTCTTTATATTTCCTTTTATGTAAAAGGTATAACATTCTATATTTAGCAGTCATATACAAAATCTTTACTTGAAAAGTATTTTATAAAAAGAATTAGGGTTGTTCTAGAACATTCAGGGCTGTCTTCTTTCTAAGGCTGAGTTATGAGCCTGTTGCTAGAGAATGAAGGGGCTTGCTGACTTTGGTTTAAAGTCTCTGGCTGTGTGCTTGCTTACACTGGAGTCCCTTGCTGTCTAACACATCGCTTAAGGGGGAAAATACTAATTTAAAACCCTGACAATATTTACTCCTTTCCTGTTTGCCCCAGGGTGTCTGAGCTCACCATTAAGGTGAATCAACAGATTAAAAGAAAAGGCGGGCTCTGGCCCCACAGGTATACCTTACACTCATTTCAAAGAAAATGGAGATTTTCCTTTTGCACTCTGTGTACAGATAGCCGCATTGGAGGACTCAGAACTACCAGTGGACAAGAGAAGCACTCCTGTCCCATTGCCAGCTTCTTGACCATCATCTTAGATAAGGTTTTGTTTTGAAATAGAAAGAGGCTTGTTTTGGTTTCAGGGATGAGAGGATCCTTTGTTTCCTCTCATCTCAGGCCAGCTCCTGTAGAGTAAGTCACTGACCTAACATTAGCCCAGATATAGGGTTTCTTTTGAAAATTAGAGCCTGGCTCGTGTTCACAGAAAGGTCTGATTTCCTGACTTCAGCCTTGCCAACTGAGTTGGTCTTCTGTTTAAAATGCCTCGGATTGGGGGGGGGGTTGCTCATGGTTCCTGGGGTGTCTGGGAACAGTGTGGTCTTCTTTGGCAAGTCTCAGATTCCAATATCCTTTGTTATATCCTCTGTCAGAAGGGTCTTCCCCCAAATCTCTGTGACTTCCTTTCATGGCAGCAGTTTTACCAGTTCTGTGCCTTCCTTTCATGGTGGCAATTCACCGCTCTGCCTGCTCTCCCTCGGCTTCTCTCACATGTACCCATTCCCCCACTTTTCCCTGCACTGCCTTCTCATTCATCAGGTGGTTGGAAACCAGCTCTTTGTCTTAAACATGGGGTGTGGAATGTATTAGTGGACATCACTTTAGGCTTCTAGACAGCCTTGTGTTAACAATAGTGATGGGGGCCCGAGTTAACAAGACCCTTAGTACTGACAGGCACTGTGCTAAACATTTTGCATTCATACACTCGTTTATTTCTGAATACAATCCAATGAGATAGATAATTATGATCCTTATTTTATATGTAAGAAAATTGCTAAGCAACATTCCCAAGGCCACAGACCTTATAAGTAAGGTCAAAATTCAAGTTCTCCCAGATACCAGATCCATGCTGTTAGCCCCCTCCCTACAACTCCTGCTTTGTTCACAAGCCTTGATTTCCTCGCCACCCAGCCTTGAGCAGGGTGTTCGTTAAAAACAAAGCCCTAGATCTTATTTCAGCTCATCTAACATGACTTCCCTTGAGCATTTTGTTTTGAGGCTAAAACATTTGAACATGAGCATCCAAATTAAAGTACCCTTAAACAGATTTATTAGCAGATTGCTTTCATCTTGACCATAACTAATCATAGAAAAGGGAAAACAAGACAAGTGGCCAGAAGTACCCTTTGAAATGCTGCATTTGGGGAAGCTGGCGCGGAGTAACTTTTAAGAATACATTCAGTTCTCACAAGGTTTCCTGGGGTGTAAGTGAAATAGAATTTGCAACACAATAAATAAGATGTCTATAAAAGAGTCATGCCATGCAAGGAGGCGGCGGAAACTGCCGATGTTTCTGTAGTCAGGTCTCCAGAAATACATGCAGTGAACTCATGTCACATCCAAGGTGGTGCTATCATGTGCAATGGCTCCACACCCACCTCCTTCCTCCCCTGCCTCAGACATGTATTGAACTCATACTAATGCTAATCACTAGGTGCTGAGGATTCAAAGGTGAATGTAACAGAATCAATAAGCCCAGATGAGGCTTATTGTAAGCAGGAGGGATAATAACAAAGAAATCAATACATCAATACCAGGTTAAATGGTGATCATTGCCTTGATGGAGAAGCCAGGGGGGAGAATGATGTTGCGTGCCCTTTTAGAAAGGATGGGCCAGGAGGACCTCTTGGGTGAGATCATTTGAGCGGACCCTTGAGAGAATTAAGGGGCTAAGCCATCTGGATTTATAAAGAAAGGGTTCTCTATAGAAGGGAAACAGTCAGTGCAAAGGCCCTGAGGCAGGAGCACGCTTGTCAAGGAACTGCAGAGACCAGTGTGGCCAGAGTGCAGTGCAGAGTTGGAAGAGTGTAGGAAAAGCAGTTGCAGAGTGGGGCAGAGGCGACGTCGGGACAGGGCAGGGAGATTGCATTTTATTCTAAGTGTCATGGGAGGCCACTGGCAGGTTTGAAACAGGGTTGTGACATCATCTGACTTGCTTTGTTTCTTTCTTTCTTCTAATAAACACAATGGGAGAGTAGAAACAAAAATGGACCAACTGAGAAGTTGCTGCTGTTATCTTGGGAAGAATAAGGATGACTCAGTAGCTTGCGTGCCGCTGGGATGGGACTCTCTTGTGTTAGTAGCGTGTATTGACCTATTCTGTGTACTAAACGTTTTGCTTGTTAGCTCCTTCTAACCCCTCAAGCAGGTGCATACTCTTGAAGGATGGCTGCCAGCCACTCATCTCCCTTTTACACACAGGCAGCTCTGGCCCAGGAGGACAAGACCGGGAGAGAGCAGGAGTCTCTTTATCCTCCCCTTTTAACTTAAAGTTTATTTTTTATTTATTTTGAGAGAGAGAGAGAGAGAGCAAGCAGGGTAGAGGCAGAGAGAGAGAGAGGGAGACAGAATCCCAAGCAGACTCTGTGCTGTCAGCACAGAGCCCAATGAGGGGCTTGAACTCACGAACTGTGAGATCATGACCTGAGCGGAAGTCAAGAGTTGGATGCGTACCCGCCTGAGCCACCCAGGTGCCCACTTTGTCCCCCTCTTAAGTCCGGGACGGCTTTGTGACTTGCCTGGCCATAGGACATGTCAGAAACAGTACTGTGCCATTTCTAGATGTGTCCTGTAAGGTACCCGACAGCTGCCATGTCCTCCCTGGGGGAACCAGTCCTCGTGTGAAGAGGCTTAGGCTGGACCCAGTGATGGGATGCTGGTGGCGTGAGAGGTCACGTGGTGGAGAAGCTTTCTTAGATTTCCCAACTGTGCTGTTCTAGATGCCTGACAAGTGTCACCTTGTTCACTGTCTACAGCTTGGTGGGATAAATATTCCTATACATGTCTTCCCTGAACAGGGACCAGAGGCTCAGAAAAGTGCCTGGTCCAAAGTCACCCAGCTAGTAAATGACGGTGATAGGATTTCATTTTATGCCACTGTAGCCATCACTCTTAGCCATGAGTAAAATGCCACTCTGAGGATGCGGGATGTTTCTGAATCTAACAATGGAAGTTAGGGAAAAACAGTGGCTCTCAAGGACCAGCAGCAACCCCGGTTGCCTGGAACTTCCTGCACATGCAAATTCCTTGTGCCCCCCCCCCCCCCCCCCCCAGACCTCCTGAGGTAGAAACTCTGGGGCTGGACCCATTCACCAATCCTGGTTTTTGATGGATCCTCAGATGTTCTTGATGCGAGCAGAAGTTGGAGAGCCAATGCTGTAGAGGTTTTCTCTTGGAAAGGACTGTGGCGGGTGTTAGGATTAGCACAGTGGGAAGGATTTGGGGGAGGATGTGTTCTTCATGGTTCTGAAATGCACTGGCAGTTCCTGAACGGATTTAACCATCTGTCCTCAGCAATTAGGACATGTCTGATTTCTCCTTTAGAAATACCTGTTTCTTCCCCATATCTCATCAGTATCCCCAGGCTGCTTTTGCTTTAGCTAGGCACCTTGGCTTCAAAGGACTGTTACTCAAAGACTTTTTACCATGACCTAAGTTCCTATGATAAGGTCACAGCCTTATTTCTCAGGGCTGTTGCCCTAATACATCTACTCTTGCTTTATTGATCAGTTCAAGCCAGGTTATCTGTGATAACAAACACCCCCAACATTTCAGACAGATTTAAAGCAGGCAGAGGCATATTCTTACCACACACACATGCACACACATGCACACACACACACACAGACCTATGTGAGGCAGTGGACATGTTAATTAGCTTGATTATGGTAATTGTTTCATATGCATACAATATACATATATCAAATCATTTTGTGCATCTTAAATATGCACAATTTTGGGGGCCTGGGGGAAAAGGGAAAGAGGGTGATGGGCATTGAGGGAGGGCACTTGCTGGGGTGAACGCTGGGTGTTACATGGCAACCAAATTGATAAGTTATATTAAAAAAGATACACAATTTTTATTTGTCAATTGTACCTCATAAGGTTGGAAAAAATGAAGGAATTTCTCTACTCAAGATAAAGATTTTCTATAAAAACAAAAATAGAGATAGGCAAGCTATGGCCCAGGGTCAGATCTGGCTCACAGCCTGAGTTTTAGCGATTTATTGGAATTCAGCATTTACACATCATTTAGGGCTGCTTTCATGGTACCCAGAGTTGAGCAGTTGTGATAGAAATCATATGACTGGCAAGGTTGAAAATATTTACTATTCAGCCCTGTACAGAAAATGTTTGCTGACTTTTACACCACAGTGGGTTATTTTTCTCCATTCTGGAAGACAGTTCCACGTCCTCCCCACGCAAGGACCCTGCTTAATGGCGACTCCACCATCGGGAGCATTGAGGGCTACCATGGTGTCGTGAAGGGACAAACAGAGACTCTCACACTGGGACACATGTTACTCCCTCTCTCGCTTCATCCACTGAAGCAAGCGATATGGCCACACCTGAGCCCAGGTGGCCAGAGGAGTGCCACCCATGTGTCCAGGAGGAGAGCAGCACAGTGGACCACAGTCACTGCAGCAGAAGGACCAGGACCAGGAAAGCTTTCAGGAATGGCAGAGGAGGGGTTTGAGCTCTAGAACTATTTTCTTTACAGACTTCAAAACTCAGGACCTATACTCAGGGCACCCCAGCATGGGAGAAGCTCTAAAGAGTGAGAACATTAGTGTAGTTAGCCGTGCAGCCAGCCATCCTGTGGATAGCTCGCTGAGCTCGGTACATGTGATATTACCAGACTGTCACTAGCACGTGTTGTAGGCAATTGCTTCTGTGCTGAGGAACACAAGCTGATGATAATAGTTGCTGGGATGTGTTTGCATCTATAATTAGGTATTTTGCTCCAAATGCAAATAAATAAATAAAAAGCAGACTCTAAACTTCAAAGAAGCCAAATTACCCGTAGTAAATAAACTTCAACGACGTGGGCTGGGCATTTTGATGTGGATGTGGCTGGAAGGTTGACAGTCTCTCTGCAGCTGGGGAGGCTGTTGAGAGCCTGGTTGGGGCCAGCCAGGAAGCCTCTCTGATGGTATGGAGAGATTTGGAAGGAACATTGCTCCCATGAGCCTCTTACGAGAGTGGAAAGATGGAGATTTTCCTTCTCGCCCTCTATTCTCTCCAGATGCTCACAACTATAAGCCGTAACCACATCTCAAATCCTCACCAGGCAAAGCACTTTACCCAGGCCACTTGATTAATAAATGTGAACACCTGAATTTGAATGAGGCAATCTGACTGCAGAGTTGTGTAATTTACCACTACAATACAATGGCACTCAACTATGCTCGAACATGGTTTCTAATGGAAAATGTGTCATCCCATACACACTGTTTTAGCCACATGATATTTTAATGCTATGATATTAAAGTCCACTGAATATACATCTATCTTTTAATTTTCCGTGGCTTCAGAGCATCGATGTAGCAATGATTTCATTTAATTTTCCATGGCTGCAGAGTATCGATGTAGCAATGATTTCCTTTATAACTGATTCTTATGTTTTTCCTCACTTGGCACTATTGTAGATTACACGGCAATGAAGATTTTGGTTTGTTGCATAATCATTCATTTGGGAAAGATCTTTAAGACTGGAATATCTGAGTCAAAGGGTATGCACACAGCCATGTTAACGCACTTAGATGCCCACTCCATGTAAACAGCATCCCTTTGAATTGTGCAAATCCCAAAGTCCTTAAGCATTGTTTTTAGATTTTCAAAAGTCTGTAACTGTCAGTCTTCCATAAGGTTTGTGCTAGTTAATGCTCCCATGAACACTATATAAGAATGTATTTCTGCCCAGGTTTGATGTAATATCACTAACAATAAGGAAAACCTCTGGCAATCTGAAAAATGGTAAAAGGTATTTAATGTTTTCATTTTGCATTTAGTCAAGTATTTTGAAAATTCCAACAGTGCATTCTCATGGTTTGTTTTCTTTGGTCCAATTGCCTGCCCTCAGAATGCTTCTTTTCTACCGCACGCAGTGACACTGCCAGGGTCTGATCTGAGAGAGGCTCTGTCAGGCAAGGAAACCTGACAAGTAGTATGTGTGCCAGTGAATGATTAAATTAGACAATGACTGGCCTAACTGAATATGGTTGTATTATCTGCTTCTTCACTGTGTTATAATGTGTTGTTTTGATTGAAGTATATAAAGCAATGGACATGTCAATTAGCTTGATTATGGTAATTACACGTAATATATTGTGTTTCTTCAAAAAGGGCTTTCTTTTTCTTAAAATTTTAAAATTCATTCATTTATTTTGAGAGCGAGAGAACACACATGATTGTGATCAGGGGATGGGCAGAGAGGGAGAGAGGGAGAGAGAGAATCCCAAGCAGGCTCCATGCTGTCAGCACGGAACCCGAGGTGGGACGCCATCTCAGAAACCTGGAGATCATGGCCTGAGCCAAAATCAAGAGTCAGACACTTAACCAACTGGGCCACCCAGGCGATCCTCTTAAAGGGTTATTAAAAAAATTTAATGTTTTATTTACTTTTGAGAGAGAGAGAGAGAGAGAGAGAGAGAGCGAGACAGCAAGACAGTGAGAGAGAGAGAGAGAGAGAGACAGCATGAGCAGGGGAAGATCAGAGAGAGAGGGAGACACAGAATCTGAAGCAGGCTCCAGGCTCTGAGCTCGCTGTCAGCTTGAACCCACAAACCATGAGATCATGACCTAAGCTGAAGCCGGATGCTCAGCTGAACCACCCAGGCGCCCCTCTTAAAGGTCTTTCTTAAGTGAAACTGACATAAAAAAACTTGTGAGTGTATGATAGCGAAGACAGCAATGACTATTAGTACTGTTTGGAGCTATTGCTTTGATTTGTGCTAATGTGCCAGCAATTTTCCCCATCACTGCTTTTACGTCATCATTGAAAATGTCAGCACAGTAACAAAAAAAAAAAAAAACCACCTACAAATAATGTTTAATTTTATTATAAAAATAGTTTTGACATTTGATATTTTAACTCCCTGAATGAGTCTTAGCATATCCCCAGGAGTCTACAAACTACATTTTAAAAGCCTCTGCCACAGAATGACCTTGATAAAGTAAAAAAAAAAAAAAAATAGGTTTTTACTATGCTCTCTCTGATCTACCTGTAACTGGGACATAATACTCCATAGTCTATAGCTGCAGTTTTGGTTAACATTTATGAGTATATTTTTAAGTTCTACAGAATTAAGAATGCTAGTTTTGATTTTTTTAAATGTTAAAACTGTAGGATATGATGAAAAATAGTGATTTAATGAGTAAAGAAAGAGGGTAGGCAGAATCAAGGCTCTCTAGGAAGAGTGGGAGATGGTGTATGTGTTGGGGAGTTTCAATATCGACTTAGTTTGTGAGAACTGCAAAGAACCGTCTCCAGGTGACTCCGATATTTACAGAAGTTTGTGAGTACAGGCGTGCCTTGGAGATATGGTGGGTTTGCTTCTAGACCATCAGTATAGTCACTATCACAATAACATAAGTTAAATGAATTTTTTGGTTCCCCAGTGCATAAAAATATTATGTTTGCACTATGCTGTCCTCTATTAAGTAAATGTGCGATAGCAGTATGTCTAAAAAAAAGGATGTACCCCAATCAAAAAATACTTTATTACTGGGGCACCTGGGTGGCTCAGTTGCCTAAGTGGCTGACTTCAGCTCCAGTCATGATCTTACAGTTCATGGGTTCGAGCCCTGTGTCAGGCTCTGTGCTGACAGCTAGCTCAGAGCCTGGAGCCTGCTTCGGATTCTGTGTCTCCCTCTCTCTCTGACCCTCCACCACTCACGCTCTGTGTTTCTCTCTCTCTCTAAAATAAATAGACATTAAAAAATTAAAAAAATATATATATGTTTTACTAAAAATGCTATCATCTGAGCTCTCAGCAAGTCATAAGCACTGATCACAGGTCACCATAAGAAATACAATAATGATGACCTAGTTTGGAATGTGAAGATTACCAAAATGTGACACAGAGATACGAAGGAGCAAATGCTATTGGAAAAATGGTGCCAATAGACTTGCTTGACCCAGGGTTGCCACAGCCTTCAACTTGTAAAAAAAATATAATATCAGTGGAGCGCAATAAAGCAAGGTGCAATAAAACTTGGTATGCTGGGTACACCTGTGGGTAATGCCAAGAATATCAAAGGCAGCTGTGGAGGCAAGGCCACGTGCTCTTGTTTTTCAAGGCTCAATGCTGATATTGGTGACGCCACCTTCCTGGGCTACCAGATACCGGCCCAGGCAGTTCCATTTCCCACCACCAAAGTGAGCACATGGAGGCAGCTCAGAGCCCAAAGTCCCCAAAGGAGAGCATGAGCTGCCCTGCATTAGTTCCACTTCTAAAGAAGGTGCCAGCTTTCCCTTGGCCAGGCAAAATAACCTTAAAGCTAGTCGTAATCTTACAGGTGTCATGTTGGGTAAAGAAATCAGACACAAAAGAATATATGTCATATAACTTTATATAAAATTCAAAATAAGGCAAAACTGTCAGAAGGACAAAATCGTGATAACTTTTGGGGGAGGGATACAGACTGGGAAATGGCACAACAGAATCTTCTGGAAATGATACCATGTGCTGGAAGTGAAAGGTATAGATCTCAGTGATTTGTACATTAAGATTAATGCATGCAAGTTTTAGTTTTTAGCTCAGTAAAAATTAGTCATAAGTCTTCTAACATAAATGTAAAAAACAGGCACACATAGGATAACTAACAAACTATACTGAGTGTATCACACAAATGTGAGAATGTGCATGTTTTGAATTTGCTTAGAGAAGTTTCTCTGGCCATGGAGCTGGTTCATACCTGTTTTTCTTTTTAATGTTTATTTATTTATTTTGAGAGAGAGCAAGCATAAGCAGGGGAGGGGCTGGTGGGAGGGGGGAGAGAATCCCAGGCAGGCTCCTCATTGTCAGTGCAGAGCCAGATGCAGGGCTTGATGCCACGAACCATTGAGATCATGACCTGAGCCGAAGTCAAGAGTTGGTTGCTTACCCAACTGAGTCACCCAGGTGCCCCCTCATACCTGGTTTTGGAAGAATGGATGTGAACAGTTGGAGGAGAAAGGAGCCTACTCTGTGGCCCAGCAGTGTGCAGAAGCGTCAGGATGCGTGGCTGCTCTCTGCCTCCCATGCAACCTCATGTACAGATATTTTTCAACATTAGACCGTAAGCGCTTTCCAGGGAATAATTTCCAAAGCAATTACTTCCCGCTGTTAATAGCCAATTAACAAGTAGGAGATAACTCCTCAGTTGTATTGTGGGTAGGTAGAGCAATGTAACAGCAACTAATTAACACTCGGTCTTTTAACAAACTAATTAATCTAGCTGGGCAAGAACAGTTTATTTAGAATACATCGAAGGCTCTGAATCCCCAAATTTCATTTTTCACCATGCCGATAAATAATTGAAGCCCACAGCTTTCATTTGTCCTGTTCATCCCTCTTCTTTGATGCCACTTGGCTTTGAAGCACCATCCCTAATAGGAGAGAGCTATTTATCTATTTCTTTAATAGTTTCATGAATATTTTCTTCCCTTTTATTCCTTGCTAGCACTTGCCAGTTCTTAACCCTGCAAGTTTTCTCTCCTGAGTCCTATTTGCTTTTGTCTCCTCTACCACTTGGTGTGTTGACTTTGGCCACCATAATCCTATAGGTTATTTAGGATTTGCTTAGGACAGGTAGTGGCTATTTAGTGTAATGCTTTTTAAACTGTGCTTTAAAATCACCTTGCAAAGCTTGTGATAAAATGCAAATCCCTGGCCTTACCTCCGTCCTCCACTCCCTCTTCAAGGGTTCTGATCCAAAACTTCTGGGTTGAACCCAGAATTTGCATTTTAAATAGGCCTTCATGTCTACCTTCCTGTTGATTTGGAGGCAAATGACCTCAGCTGGAGAAATACTGCTTTGGTTGGACAACTGGTCACTGGTAGTCTTCCTAGTTAGGAAGTACACTTCTAGAAATGGGAAGATAACTCTTTATTAATATGCATTTCTTAATTTTAAGTAGGCTTTATGCTCAACGTGGGGCTTGAATTCACAACTCTGAGATCAAGAGTCACATTCTTTACCGACTGAGCAAGCCTGGCACCCTGGGAAGATAACTCTTTAAATGTGACTGCCTGCTTGGGTCTCTGACCCTCTTCCCTGTCTAAGCGATGATTAGGTTGAGAACTAAAATAAGGAAGTAGCAGATGGGGGCCGAGAGATCTTCCTTGTTACCGATAAGGGCTAATTTGTTAGATGGGACTCAGTGCAAATAGGCCAAATAGTCTTGGTGGACGGAGACTCTTAGAAATGCCAAAGAGAAGATGGTAGGTATCTTGATAACCTAATACATTTTACAGATGTATACTTTGTAATGTGCTTTGCTATTTATAAAATGCTTTCAATTACAGTGTGTCATGGGGCCCTTCCAATCACCCCTGAAATTGTATCACCTTTCCTGAGGCTGACAGCGGCCTTTGCTTGGATGACTCAGCTAAATACATCAGTCTTTCGACTTCGGTGCTCCCTTCTGTCCTCCTTTCCAATACCGTGGCAAAGGACACAGGGAAGGAGGCCTGGTTTATGTGACCTGAGAGGCCTGGAAGGAAAGCAGGCTCTCTGGCTGTGGGTTTGCTGGCTCGGGACCACAGTTGGCCATTCTGCTCTAAGCCTCTGCTAATGGCTGCCAAATCTACGTCTTGTCTTCCAGCTCAGCCTGGGGCTTGCTGTCTTAGCTTCCCCTTGGTGTCTCAGGACTGGAAATTCCTCTTAAACTCTGGAGTATCCGTTACTTGGCCCCTAATCTGAACATTCCCTTCCCTCACGCCTAGCCCTGACTTTGGCGGGCTCCACAGCTGACTCTGTTGGCTTTCAGCTTAGCATTTACCCTGCACTGAAAACCAGAAAAACGTAGGAGAACAAACTTGGTCTTCTCTTTGCCCAACCCTCCCATTTTATTTTCTTAGCTATGTTGGGGCTTGCTGTGTTGGTGAATGATAGGCTGCAGGGTGGTCTCCTAGGTCCCCAATACTGAGCTGCCTAAGAAGCTATCTGCTAATGAGGGGTCCAGCAACTCCTCCCTCTCCAGGACTGTGGTTGAGGACATTTGTCTGATGTTATAGATGCACCCCTATGTCGCGCCCCACACCCGCCGGCGGGAAGGAAGGACGAGACACTGGACTTCGTTGCAGAGCCGTCTTTATTCTTCTTCTTCTTGTTTGCTTCTCCCCCCTTCCCCCAGTCCCCAGCGGGTTATATACTCTTTAGCCCCTCCCACCTCTTACGTGGCCCCAGAGGATTGGCTCAAGGCTGCTGATCACGTGCAGTGCCCGTGCCACGCAGCCTCAGAGCAAAACAGCGCACGTGAAGGAAACTTACAACAGGCTAGGGGGAGCAGGAAGCAAGCAGTGGGAAAACATCTCGTGACTCAGCAGCCCAGGGACAAAGGCATCACGTGACCTGGCCGAACGCCAGGGCGCCATCTTGTCCTCTGTGGCTTCCCACACCCCTACCCTTCTACCCATGGTCCACAAGGCTCAAAGGGATCATGCCACAGGTTGTGTTTTCTGGAAAGCAGACACAGACACCAAGATGTAGATTAGTTTGCAGAAGGTTTATTAGGGAATCTTCTAGGGATTACCACCTGTAGAAGGCAAAGGAAGGAAGCCTGACTGGGCAGAGGGAGAAGTTGGGCTGTGATGTGGTCTCAATGGCCTCAGGCAGTCCTATGGAAAGCCACGAATGGCCCTTCAGA
Source organism: Helogale parvula (assembly GCA_004023845.1). Taxonomy (NCBI): domain Eukaryota; kingdom Metazoa; phylum Chordata; class Mammalia; order Carnivora; family Herpestidae; genus Helogale; species Helogale parvula. Next base: position 76,402 of record PJEM01001592.1, read on the forward strand.
GTTGTCCTGAGTTGAAACAGGAGGGCCAAGTCTTTCTACTGCCCTGTATCTACCAGTTATTGGATGGGAGCTGAGCTGAAAAGGAGGCATAGCCTGGGCAAGGTGACCCTTTAGCTGAGGCCAAAGGTACATAGCACAGGGCCATCTACCAGCGTCACTTCCTGAAGCTGCAAGGGTAGGTCTTTCGGTCCTGAGGAGGATGGGTCAGGAGAACCACAGTGTCCCCTATAGACTGAGTTTTCTTTTTCTTCCCCTGTGTCATATCTTCCATCTGCTCTAGGCAGCCAACGTAGGTAGAAGGTTATATTCTCTACATTATAGAAGAAAATCTATGATTTTATATGCCAAGGAATAACCTTTGATATGGAAAATGGGAGCTAAAAGGATTTAGAAAATTGTTTCATGCTCAACAATGTCTGGCTTATAACCAATTATGTTGCAAAAAAATATGCTATTTTGAATTTAAGAAGCTTAATTATAACCCTCTCTTTCTCTTTGTAGCTCTTCTGTAATAATCCTAATATCCCCAAAGCATCTGGTTAGATAGTATGGGCTAACTAGGGAGAAGATACTGTATACAGAAAAGCCCAAGAGAAAACTGCAGAAAAAATTTTGAAACTATTTGTCATCTACCTGCATATACGTTTTCCTCTTTCCTTCTGGCTCATAGTTACTTTGAGGGCTGGGGCCACGTTATTCTTCTGCTTTTACATTTTTCATGTTATTTAGTTCCATTACTACACTCTGGTAGATAGGGTTTTGCATCTCAATTATCTTAATGAAACTGCATGCACAGTGGTGTGTTTGTTATGTGTGGGACCAGTTACCCTAAAGCTGAGCCGCCTAATAAACATTATGGCACGTAGCTGCTCATGGTCAAGAATTTGGAAGAAGCTTAAATGGTTGGTTCTGTCTCAGGGTCTCTCATGAGGTTGTGGTCAAGCTATTGTCAGGACATGCACTCATCCCAAGGATGGATCAGGGCCAGAGAATATGTTTCCAAGCCCGTGCATGTGGTTGTCGGCATACTTTGGTTACTCACTGCCTGTTGCCAGAGGCTTTAGTTCCTCAGTAGTGGGCTTCCTCATACGGCTGTTCACAACATGGCAGCTAGCTTCCCCAAGAGCAAAAGACCGGAGTTGAACCCAAAGGGCAAGGCACAGTCTTTCATAACCTGATCTCAGAAGTGATATATTAGCACTTCTGCCATAGGTGATGGGTCAGAGAGATCAACCCTGGTGCAGCGTGGGAGGAGGCTATGCAAGTGTGTAAATACCAGGAAGTTCGGATCCCTGGGGCCATCCCTGATGCTGGCTACTGCAACTGGCATAAGTTCTTGGTCATTCAATTCTTGTGAAGCTTGGCATATTGGAAAAATCCTGGGCTTAGGACTCAGGTAATTGAGAAAAACTCACTCTTGTCATCCACTACCTTTGTCATCTTGGAAAGTCACTTCAACAGTTCCAGTTTCTTGAGAGTAACGTGGAGTTAGGAATACCTTCTTCAAAACAATGGTATGAATAACAAATGAGGTAAACTATTCAGAAAGCCTGGCCCATGAGGAGTCCCAAGAGAGGAACATTAACACAGGATAGCCGTTGTTATTAATAACAAATTCAGCATTCCTTCCGCACTCATATGTCATGTTATCTGCTCTAACCCTCAGGACCCAGTGGTGTTCCAAATAAAGATTTGCAACCCTGGGGAGTGGTCCACCCAACCCAAGAGCTGTATCTTCAGGCTCTTGCATGCTCCCAACTTCCAGTGACAAGTGACAGTCCTCAGCTAAACTGAGCAAGCAGCACTCCTGGTTCAGGGAACCCAGGGTAATTTTGCCTTGCTCAATGTCAAGGTGAATTAGCTATTGCAATTTAATTTCTTGAGCTGTGTTTGTCTTGGTCCCAAAACAACCCCAGGGGAGGAGACTGAAGATGTGATTCTAATTTGTTTTAATCACAGTTGATATTTCTCATTGTTTTGAAACATTTGTGTTTTCCCTGACAAAATGTCAAACACACAAGCGAATTATATTCTGAATTCTACATTAAATATTTAAAAATACATGAGTGGTCTGAAAATAATTACCCTTTTAAAGCTCTCTGGTACTCATACAGCTTCTATTGTAGTGCCAATTGGCTTACAGGTGTCATCTATTAAAGTAAAAAGGAAAATGCAGTCTTAAGTTAGTTATGTGATGAAAATTCTTAACATGGGAAACAAATGAAATATTGCTTACCTCCATTTGGGCCAGGTATATGTTTTGTCTTAGTTCTACTCCACTGTTCTAACTGGTCAAATGTTCTTGGTTCTTAAATTGAAAATTCTAATCTTTAATATAAGTAACAGAATTTTTCAGTGGTTTTTCTACATATTGTCCAAACATGTCCCTTTGGAAGAAAGCAAATATGAAACACATTTGATGCCAGATGGATAATGTAGTGTTTTGGTTTTTTTTTTTTTTTTGTATTATTCAAGGATTCTTGGTTTCCCATAGGATTCACTATAACATGGATTCCCAAGTTCATTTCAAATATAATTTGATTTATATACATCTTTCCAGGAAAACATTTACCCTGTGAAGACAGCTCTGGTTATATGGTTAGGGTTAGCATTGAACCTGAATACCTTTCCACACATGTAACACTCACACAGAACAAGGGAGTTTTGAAACCTACCATGTAATTCTAAATGGAAATGTGCTGCGGAAATTAGCTCCGTTCGAGCATCTTTTGATGCATATCCAAAGTTTAGAAGGCACTGCAGGAGAGCTGATAAATAATTTATTTTTCTCTTCAGCTCTTTATGCAATTTTTCCCCTTTAGCTAATTCTCCTAAAAAAGTGTCTTTCGTTAAGAACTTGAAAGAATTTTCTTTCTTTTACTCAGACTCATAAATATTTCCTTTTCTATTATCACTGATAGTTGAAACATGTTTAAATAAAAATTTTTTCCTAAAGGTATGTTTTCTTTTTTTTTTTTTATCTTTGTTCATAGGATGAGATGAAATTAAAATCTGGTGTATTTTGAAATTCATGATTCAGGTCTTATTAAACTGAATCCTGCACTTTTTTTTAAGAGTCAGCACTTACAGTTTTTTGAAACTAGTACATTCAAATCTCAGAATGTAAGCAGAATCTCAGAATCTGGATCTTTGTGTTTTTATCAGGTTTTAAAAATTAATTAATAATTTATATTTTAATTTACATCCAAGTTAGCATATAGTGAAACAATGATTTCAGCAGTAGATTCCTTAATGCCCCTTACCCATTTAGCCCATCCCCCCTCCCACAACCCCTCCATCTACCATTTTATTTGTTCTCTATATTTAAGAGTCTCTTACGTTTTGTCCTGCTCCCCATTTTTATATTATTTTTGCTTCCCTTCCCTCATGTTCATCTGTTTTGTTTCTTAAATTCCTCATATGGGTGAATTAAATTCCTCATATGATATCTGTCTTTCTCTAACTGACTAATTTTGCTTAGCATAATACCCTCCAGTTCGATTGACATAGTGGCAAATGGCAAGATTTCATTCTTTTTGATTGCCGAGTAATACTCCATTGTATATACACTGCATCTTCTTTATCCATTCACCTGTCGATGGACATTTGGGCTCTTTCCATACTTGGGCTATTGTCGATAGTGCTGCTATTAATATGTGCCCTTTTGAACAATGCACTTGCATCTCCTGGGTAAATACCTAGTAGTGCAATTGCTGGGTCGTAGCATAGTTCTGTTTTTAATTTTTTGAGGAACCTCCATACTGTTTTGCAGAGGGGCTGCACCAGTTTGCATTCCCACCAGCAGTGCAAAAGAGATCCTCTTTTTCTGCATCCTTGCCAAATTCTGTTGTTACCCGAATTGTTAATTAATGTTGGCCGTTGTGACAGGTGTGAGGCGGTATCTCCTTGCCGTTTTGATTTGTAGTTCCTTGACGATGAGTGATGTTGAGGATTTTTGCATGAATCTTTGTTTTTTAAATTTGTTTTGTATTTACATATTTTAGTGTTTTTTTCTTCATTAGAACACCGTCGAGCCTGTTTATTAAATCCAATTTGGAAAATACAGGAATGTGGAAATGAAGTGCCTGTCTTGATCATACCCTTTACTCAGAGATGAACACATGGATATTTTTGTATATATTCTTCTTTCTTCTGCATTTATAAAAAAAATATTTAATTGGATTTTTGAATGGGATGGAAAGTGTGTCTGAGGAGAGGTCTTTTCCAGAGAGAGAATTATTTTATTTATTTCTTTTTTTAGAGAGAGAAAGAGCATGGGTAGGGGAGAGGGGCGGAGGGAGAGAGGGAGAGACTCTTAAGCAGGTTCTGTGCTTAGCGCGGATCCCATGACCCTCGGATCCAGACCTGTGGTGAAATCAAGAGTCGAACGCTCAACTGATTGAGCCACCCAGGTGCCCCTCCAGAGAAATATCTTATGCCCAACTCTAAGGCATTTCTCATAACAATACAAGAAATACTTTTATTATTAGGCTTTATCCCGATATCATCATAATTGAACACACTAGCTTTCCACATCCTCCCCACCCCCCAGGCTTACAAGTCAGTGTTGCCAAAAGAATCAGGTGGGTTTGACTCAGGGGAGAATTCTCCTCAGCACTCTCATTATAAATTGGGTATTATGCTTTTTGGGAGTTCCACTAGCCAGGAGGCCAGGTCTTTTATGCCCTAACTGAAGCCATTACTCTGTACTCTTTTAATTTTTATGTAAGTCTTGGTCATCTGCTATACACCTTCAAGCCATCTTTTAAGCAAAGGGAAATGGCTGGTGTATTTTTAGAGCTTTCACGGAACTATACCTCCACCCCCCGTCAGCTTCATATAGAAAAAAAAAGGGAATAAGTTTGTGCAGTTGTAATTTATAATTTTTCCTTCTCAAAGCTATAATTATTGCTTCATTTCCTTTTCGTATTTCTTGTTGCAGAGTAAATTTTTGAGGCCAGAAATTTCGTATATTTACATGTCATTCTTTTTTTTTTTAACTAGATGTCTGAAGAACTTTTCTTGATAGTACAACGCTTTCCAGGATGAATCTTCTTTTTAAGATGCTTTGCCACAAGTAAAACAAGGTCTTTAATTTAGCCTTTTTGCTCCTGGATTCACACTACTTACTCTCTCTGAACTTCCAGTTTTTTTCTCCTTCCCTCTTTCCTTCCTTCTCTGCTTCCATTCTTCATTCCTTTCTCTTTATTCCTATAAAATGAGGGTGATAATGCTTCACCAGGTTGTTGTAAGGATTAAATAAGAGATTGCATGCTGAATGCTTATCTGGTAAACACAATCCTGCTCAGTTAAATAAATAAATGAAAAGTAGTTATTTGTATTACTGGGCAAATCCTGCATTAACAAAATGAAGTATCATTGGAAAAATAACTAGTCACTGGTCCCAAGATTAAATAACAACAGAAACACCCCAAATGTTCAGTCATGTCTGTTGTAAGAATAGGGATGACTTGTGTGCATGTCATATTTTCAGGTACGTGACATTGTTCTCAGAACACAGAATGTGCTAAAAACTGCTCAGAAGGTTTTTTGGTTTACTCCAAAGATTTTAGCGCCTGTGAGTACAGTGGGATAGAGGAGGGTCTCTTTTTATTGATCAGTTGATGGATTGATGGAAGTCAACAGGAGAGGGAGCACAAAGCTCTGAGTAGACGTTGGTGGGAGTGAAGGGCTCTGGGTAGGGAGTGGCTCTTCCACCAGCCTTCTGACCCAGCTTGAAGCCTGGTGATCCTGATTCAACCTAGAATGCCTCTCTCCTCCCTGGTACACCTCCCTTGTTCTGATCTGTGCCCTGGAAATGTGTCTCTGAGCTGGGGCTTCAAGTTGATATGGGCTTCCTCTGAGGAGTGAATATTTGGAGAATCCTCTTTTTTCTTTTCCTTCTCCTTCTTGCTTCCCTTTCTTCTTTTCTGCTCCTGCCTGGCTTCCTCCCTGCTCCACTTCTCTGCTCTTCACAGAATTGGCACTGAGGAGAGGAAATGACCTGCCAAGATGTCAGGGAAAGTCGTCGAGAGGATGTGACCCCTAGTTGACCGGTGAGCTAATGTGGGCAATGGTGTTCCTCACTTTCTCCCCTGTCCTTGGAATGTATGCTCTGCTCACTGTTCCCACAGTCGGAGCTGTTTCAAGGACCTAGTGTTGAGAGATAGGTGTTGCTGAGACCATCTGAATGGTATATGTGACTGAACCCAGTTCATCTTGGTATGAACTTTAAGATTCTGGTGGGCAGCTTGGAGATCTGCTCCTCTTACAGTTGCCTAGGAGAAGCCTTATATGTAAGTTCTCTTGCCTAGAAAACCTGCCCCCAACCACTCTGGAGTGACCTGCCTCTTTCTTTGGTCTCTCTCTACCTACTATGTATGGGACCCAGTTTGCAAACCAACAGAGGGTTGAGTATCAACACTAGGATTTCTCCCCATTTTCCACATTTTTCAACCAATGTGTCTCTTATGACTAAAGCCTCCATTTAAAAAAATTTTTTGTTTAACATTTATTTTTGAGAGACAGAAACAAAGCATGAGCAGGGGAGGGGTAGAGAGAGAGACACACACAGAATCCAAAGCAGGCTCCAGGCTCCGAGCTGTCAGCACAGAGCCTGATGTGGGACTCGAACCCATGAACAGTGAGCTCATGATCTGAGCCAAAGTCCGACACTTAACTGACTGAGCTACCCAGTCACCCCAGAAGCCCTGAAGTTTTGATATTCCCTTTTCTTCCTTGAGAGTCACCATTCTATATTCTGTCTATATCCTCTAGCTAAGAGAGTTTTACTTTCTGTGGTCTGCATATGTTGTGTTGTTTTTTTCCATTTTATAACACGTCAAATTATGTGATAATGTGAGTAGGAGCTTTATCAAGCTTGAAAAATTCCTCAAGCTCAGGTATTACTCTTGGAGGCAGTGTCCTTGCCTAACACATCCCATGAGGCTTACCTAGGTAGGTTGGTGAGACTGTCTTTGAAAATGACCAGTCTGTAGAAGAAACTCTTCTTGCTCACAAGCCCTGAGCACCTCTCTCCTCAAGTCTTGCCAACTCAAATTGGCATAGACCCCTGGAGCCCTCAGTGGTCGTGGAACTGGAGTTGCCATGACCCGCCACCTACCTGCATGAAGGGACTGCTGGAAAGTCAGCTACAATGTCTACTATGTGTTTTTATAAGCTAAACCTACTGATCAGCAAGAGAACCTTTGAAAGGATGTCTTTTAGATTCACAAGCTCTGAGGTTTAGATGATGTGAAAAACCCATGTTTTCCCTGCTACTCACACTTGCTGAACATTTCCGAGAAATGTTGATGCCCCCAACGGTAAAACAAGTGCCCATCTACACATCATTAGCAATCCTTTCAACTGTGGATTTATGGCTGTTCTTTCTTTCTCTCTTTGTTCTCTCTTCTGTCCTCTTCCTTCTCCTCTTCCCTTCTTTCTCTCTCTGGTTTTGCCATCTTGGCTATCATTGTTCAAATTATATTCTCCTTTTGTTTGTTTGGCTGGAGAAGGATATATTGTAGAGACATTTTTAAAGCCTTGGAGAAACTATGGGCCCACTCCCTTTTCCATGTGACAGCTGTAATGTGGCAGAGCCAAGACCCCGTCTGTCCAATATTCCAAAGCCCAGGTTCTAAACTTCTGTGAACTTCACCGGCAACCATACTTGTAGTGTTAACAATAGCACACCACTAAGAGGGTGTCAAGAGGGAAGATCATTAAAGGCCATCATGAAAGAATCACATAGGAGTCACATCTTCTTTTAGGAGTCTTGGGTTTCTGGTCCTTCTTTGTATTAGGATATTGTGAAATTAAATGGGTTGCTTTTCTACCGATATATCAGATAAAGTAATAGAAAGAAATTAATAGAGAAACAGGAGTAGCCACGATCATTCTTTCCTGATCATGGTGCCTGCATGTTTTGAACAGAGCTGCCTTCTTTAAATGGAACTCCAGTTCTTTCCTGTGCTCTCAGGGCTGAGGCTTTGTTCTCCCCCTGGAGGTAGCGCCTTCCCTGCTCCACTTTCTAGGCTAATAGTCTTTCATTTACTGGAAGAACTTATTTTCTGTGGGGCTCAAAGATAGCTGGGTGCTTCAGCTTCCGTAAAAACTGGATTCAATAAAACTGTTCTTGAAAGTGTCCTGTGAACAATCAATCGAGATAACACATTGCCTTAGGACTGGTCTCTTGGAAGTGTCCTGAACGAACACCTTATCACTCAGAGAAAATGACCAAGTGGAAGAGAGAACCTCTCCAAATGTCATTTGTAATCAAGGCACTTTTCTGTGCTACCCAATTAGCCAACAAGAACACTTTTTCTTTTAAGTGTTGTTTTTTTTTTTTTAAATGAATCTCTATTTTATGGAGATGGTGGGGTGGGGGGGAATGGAGATCTAGGTTTTGCTGAGGACATATGTTATAGAACTTTCTTTCACGTCTTAAAAAATAGGCTCTGAAAATCTATGGTACCTAGAGATTAAATCAGAACTCCATTTATTACTTTACTTGAATAAAAACCAAATGAACATTTTGATTTTCATGAAAAATTGGGAAGGACTAAGGAAATGAGGAAAGAAAAATTAAACGTGGGTCCCTTATCTCTGGATATGGTTTATCTAATCATAAATGAAGATGATTATAAACGTTAATTTCCTTGTTTTCACCTTTCTTTTTGGCAACATCTTCTTCCCTATAACCTTTAACTTGGCTGAAACCTCTGATACAGCAGCCTCTCATGTAGAGCAGAATTGGGGTGTTTATCAGGTCCTCTTGGGAGGTAACAGGGTACAGCAGAAAGCAGACTGGTTTAGAGATTGACAACTGTCGATTAGAATTTTACTTAGGAGATACGCAATGTCGGACTCTTCGCTAAGCCTCTCTGAACTTCAGTTTCTCACTCGTCAAAGCAAGTTTAATACTTTAAGGTCTCAGGTCAAAGGTCAGGGCATCCGTGATAACTTTCCTGAGCACATGATCTAAATAGGGCCTCCCTTCATTGTCTATTGTATCATCCTGTTTATTTCCTTGAACAGTTGTTTCTCAATGTATTTGTTGTCTATATTTCCAGACTAGACTGTGTACTTCTTGTCAGCAAGGACTTCATCTGTCTTTTCCAGTGCTATTCCTAGGGGCCCAGACAGCACTTTGTATATTATAAGTGTTCTATAATTTTTTGTTAAATCAGTAGATGAATAAATAATGGGATCCCTTCTTCATAGAGTTTCTCTGATGGTCATTTCAGATAATGTTTGGAAAGCTTCACTAAACTCTTAATATTCAGTAACATCTTGAGATACAGTCATCCCCACAGGTTTAGCCACCGGGATATCTACATGAGGGAGACGTCACAATGCTCACATGAGTCCTATAGGATGGACCCCCCAGAAAGGTCTTCTGTGTGGACTCTGAGGCAGGGTTCCTGCAGTCAGGGTTTCTAAGTCGTTTTCTGTATTCCAGAAAACCTAGTCAGAATCCTACCTTTGGCCTCCCCTAAACAGCATGTGCTAGGGACCTCAGACTTGTTTATTTGGGGCTGTAGATAAACCAACTCAGTGTGGTATCCCCACTTACCTCGTGCTGCTCAGACATGCTGCTTGGTGGTTATCTGTGTCTGTTTAATTAGAGGTGGAAATTAATTAATTGGATGTAATGAGGGCTGTGTGTGTGTGTGTGTGTGTGTGTGTGTGTTTTAACGAACACGATCTTTGAAATCTTGGTGGATGAGCAGGGGAGAAGAGGAGAATGAGAAATCCTTGTGGTGGCGAATAGATTGGACACCGCTGAGCTCAGAGGATTGTAGGTATCCCAAGTGTCAGGTTGGGCTGGGGGGTCTTGGAGGTCATTTGAAGCTGATTAATAGAAGCTATTCTTAACAAGAGAACAAACCCCTCTTTCTTTTGTCCTGGTTTCCTGAAAGACCCCAGATCATGGGGCCTCAGTTCTCCATCTTTTGCCAACATTCCAAACATTCTGGTTGGGTGTGTGTTGTTTGTTTGATGGCGTTTGGTGCTGGGAAGGGGTGATGAAACTATAGCTGACTCTCCAGCAGAAGCCTGAGACTATTCTTGACTCCTTTTTATAGCAAAAGAAAATAACAACAAAAAACCCACCCCAAACCCAAAACAAAACAGGAAACAAAATGTTACAATGGCAGTCACGGTGCAGGGCATTATGACTTAGGTTTGGTGAGCACACATCACTTCCCTCTAGGAGCTCAGGTAAATTCCTCTTTAGGAAACAAAAATCTTAGAAAATTATAGCTGGAACAGTTGACTCTCCCCTTCTCACCGAGGTGGAGGAGTGCATAAACTATTGCAAATTGCTTGTTTGACGCTGGATTTTCCCTTCATTATGAAAAGCACAGCTATAAATGCCATGGTTATGAAATTCATAGAGCAACATTAATCCTTAGGTGGGAATCTATATAAGTAATAATAATTCTTGTTTTCCTCGTCAAAAACAAACTGTGAAGCATCATCATATTTAAATACCATGCCATTTGAGGTGTGTTTTGTTTTTTCTTTGTGTCGCATGGTTGGCACTGTTTGATGAGGGCTCAGATATTCTATAATAATCAAAGACACTTAGGCAGTTTTTCTTCCTGTAAGTAATTTTAGCTAAGAAATCAACCAGAGTTAAGTACTGCATTTGGGCAGGAAAATAAGGTACTTTAGGATTTATTTGTTATATGCTAATATCCCAGGGAGAAACATATTTTCAGGCACAGAACAAAGAAACAATAGATGTTCGTGAAAATGTAATTTCACAGCCACATTTTACAATTCAAAGTTTCAGATTCTTTTCATATGTTGTTAGTAACAATCTTGGAAGGGTCTTTTTTTTTTTTTTTAAGGTATGTTCAAAAGTCCTTGCTTCTTTTAGTTCTCAGTTTGGGGAAGTAAATACTGAGTGATTGCTACGTGCCCCAAGGTGAAATAAAAGGAGACAGTGGTTATGAATCTTGACCTCACAGATTTTATTTTATTGTCTTTCCTAGTGAGTGGGACAGACACGAGAAAAGCAAATAAAATAGCACCATCCACAGAATTAATGCAGTTGGCAATGGCACTGGCTTCTGAACGAAGCTGTAGAGGATGAGGTATGTGGCTGTCATTTTTCTGATGTATGTATTGCACTTTCTGCCCACCATTTCCTGGAATGCTCTTTGATCTTTCCAATACGTCTTTCAATTTAAGGGAGCTGATTTGCTAGGAACTGTTCTAACTCTTCCCAAACCCTAGGCCAGCTCTTCCTTTTTGTAACTTAGCTATAAGATCAATTAAAAAACATCATACCTAGCCTTCAATATCACTCTGGTGAAAATTTTTTGAAAGGATTTTAAAATTATTTTTGCCTTTAGAGTGATTTGGCTACTTGCCTTCCAATTTAGAATTAATCAGCAGTTGTATGAATTCCTGGAGTATGTATTCATACTCACAGAGTGAGAAAAGTCTAGCCAGAATGTTGTTTTTACACAAAGTGAAAAAATTTTAATGAAATCTAGCTATGAAAAATGCTGGCATAATATTAAATTTTGTAGATAATTAAATATTTATTAAATTTGAATTTTCAGTTGTCTTGTTAAAGCCACACTCATTTCATAGACCTCTGAAAAATCCCTTCTCGGGTTTTCCACAGGACTTCAAATACCATGGAACAAATACAGAGAGCACAAAAAAGTACCTTCCTTGCTCAGTAGGTAAGGCCTTTCCAAGAGAAGTTATTACATTGCCATCAGAGTGACATGAAATAGAGAGCCTAAGGGGTCTCTGATGTTTTGCCCACTTTGGCCATTGAACAGAACTCCAAATGACTTCCATCTCCCTCTTCTTCCTTGGTAGCAGTTGGGTTGTAGTTTTTTTTTTTTTTTTGAATGTTTTATTTATTTTTGAAAGAGAGAGCGAGAAGAGAGACAGCATGAGCCATGGAGGGTCAGAGAGAGAGGGAGACACAGAATCCAAAGACAGGCTCCAGTCCCTGAGTTAGTTGTCAGCACAGGATCTGATGCAGGGCTTGAACCCATGAACCATGAGATCATGACCTGAGCCGAAGTCAGATGTTCAACCAAGTGAGCCACCCACGTGCCCCTATTGGGTTGTGCTTTTAATTGCGGAAGAGGTGGGTAGTTCCTCTGATAGTTGAACAAAATGTCGTCTTCAATGATTCAATGCATCTATTTAGCTCTTTTTATACATACCAAAGAGCCACATGACCAATGATCCTCAAGGACAAAGCATCTAATATTGAACAGTTACTGTATTTCAGACTTCATGCTAGTGTCATAGATATGTAAGTTGAGGAAGTCCCAAGTATATGAACTCAGTATTTTTTTTTTAAATTGTTTTACAGATGAGCCAGCTGGAGAATTTAAGTATTGTGTCCAGTTACCCATGGCTAGTAAAAGGGAGTATTGGCAGTGGGCCCACCCCTTGGGCAGATATTCACACACTCATATAGTTACCTTGATTTTTTAATCTGTTTTAATTTGGTTATTGCTGGTGTTCAAGACTACTCTATCATTAGTTACAGTAATTTCATCATTGTTCCCTTGGATTAAAAAAATTTTTTAATGTTTTTTTTTTAATTTATTTTTGAGAGACATAGAGAGAGTGTGTGAGCAGAGGAGGGTCAGAGAGAGGGGGAGACACAGACCAAAGACAGGCTCCAGGCTCTGAGCTAGCTGTCAGCACAGAGCCTGACACGGGGCTTGAACCCATGAACCGTGAGATCATGACCTCAGCCAAAGTCGGACACTTACCCGACTGAACATCCAGGCACCCCTCCCTTGGATTTTTTGAGGTTGAACATATTTACGGCAAATTATAATTGTTCTGCCACATTCTTTTTAATCTTTGTTTGTCCTTTTCCCCTTTGTCGTATTGTTTCAGTTAGGTTCTGAAAAGCAGTATGACACAGAGGCCATAATAATGGGTCTCTTGTTATGTTTCATAATGCAAATATTTTTAATACTTAATCATTAAGAAGGATATTTGATATAGGACTTTGGGAGACTGGCTTTATCATATATAAGAAGACTTTTTTTTCAATTTTGCTGGGATCCTTTTCTAAGCATATATTAGTTTTGTGAATGCTTCATATGATTTTTTTCCATGTGTTCATGTACCTTTCCGCAGAGGCTCTAGAACTACAGTCTCAAATCCAGAAAATTCTAATATTTGGCCCTGAAAGCCTTTTCCAGTTCTAAACAGAGATTGACAAATGTGATTTGGGGTTCACCTAGTTAAAATGCTGTATAGGAAAAAAAAGGAAAACTTTGTGACATTTCATCCCATACTCCATGTGGTTTTAAGTAACATTTCACCTTAGCCAGCAAATCTTGTTTATTTTTACATGTCCAGTTGGTAAAAACAAAAACAGAAAAATGAACTGATTTTCTTGTTCTCTGTACTGTTGATAGCAGGGGCAGATATAGCCATCAAGATGAAATCAGATTGTGCTTGGTTTTGTCTCCTAAAACGCTCCTAGCCTCTTAAAATCCCCCCTGCGGATTCGGAGCCATTCAGCCTGGGAAACCAATATCACATTTTTCTATGTTGGCGTCCTCATCTCTCCCACTGGTGCCTCCAACTTTGGAAATACGGGGCCAGCCTGTCTCTGAAAAACTGAGCTTTTTAGACGTTTCAAGGACAAAGGCTTAACTCTTGTGGTGGCTCCAAACCCCACATGCTTTCTCATGTGAGTTGTTCATGTCTGACATTTGGGCTCAGAGAAAAATAGTTTCCACTCTACGTGGCTCTGAGTGGCACACATCCCAGTTCTAATTCTGGCTTCATCATGTCGTGCCTCTTGACCTTACTTACCTCTTCTGTAACAGGAAGCAATAGAACTCCATAATGCACTGACATCCAGGTTCTATTTCTAGGAACCATGGGGGTGCTGACAGCTTTTATGTCTCTTCCTGTCTTTCCCATTGGCCTGCTTATGCCTCCCCAAGGATGTCTGAGTACAAGTACAATCACAATCACTTGTCATATGTTGAAGATAACTGTGTCCATCAATCCAGGCTGGACCACACAATGGATGTGAGGATAATGGAGAAGTCATGACTATTTTATTTGCAAGTGAAAGAATGGACTTAAAGTTGCTCAGGCAAAACAATAACAACCACAACAACAACGCTGGTGTAATGAAAAGTCAAGGGAGTAGACAGTCTTCATGCACAACTGGATTCAGGTGTTCAAAGAATGAATGGTGTCAGAACGAGTCCCTCTCCTCCTCTTTTTGCCTCCCGGCTCAGCTCTCCTCCACATTGCATCCTTAGGCAGCTTTCCCCACACCAGCATTAGCTTGCATTATACCCTTGGTATAAAACCTTCTTTTTCCCAATAGTCTCACCCAAAGTCTTGAGCGGGCTCTTGTTCCCCTTGTCAGGTACGGCTATGTCAGTCAGGGTCTTAACAGGAAGTAGGAATGGGATGATTTGAGGAGAGTTGAATGAAAGGACTATTCTTGAACATATGGGCAGTGTGTACGGGAACTACAGGGAGTTCTGGGGTCATAACACTGAGGTCTTGTTATTATTCCTAGGCTTGGAAATGGAAAGGGCTGTCTGCCGGAAGTTATGACCTTTGGTTGACAGTCGCAGTGAACCCAGGTGAATACTTAGCTTACTCTGGGGCTCCTTCCTCCTCCTTCGTTCTTGCACAAAGCAGGGTGGAGAGGGATGCAGAGTGGACTTAGGAGTCAAATGGGAGATACCCATCTTGTGCTCATTTTTTAATCAATCCCCATGACCAGTGGAAAATCATGCCTGATTGGTCAGACCTGAGTCCATGTTCATCCCTGGAGCTGAAGATGAGGTCAAGCTGAACTTGGAGTGAACTAAGTGTGTGTGTGCGTGCATGCGCACACTCATATGTGTACATTCAGGCTTATTTTTGTTCAGAAAAAATTAAGGTGAATTCCCAGAAAAAGAAGGAACAGAGTATAGGCTCACAAAATTAGCAGGAGACCACCACAGAGCAAATCCATTTCTAGTACTTGTTCTAATCTCAGAGATATAATATTTTCCCTTGGCCTTTTCCTCCTGGGACCTGAGTGAGAGGTGATTGGCAGAGATGGTCCTGGCTGATGAGGATCTGTCTCCTCACCTTACACGGATTTGGTGATGATCTCCAGCCAAAAGTCATACCCATGTGCAAAGTTCCTTGGAAAACACGCTTCTCATGTTGATGGGCTGGTCTGATTAGGGCTTTGATTTGAGTTGAACTTTGGCTCCCCGCCCACTGCCTCTAAGCCTTGCTCATTCCAGGTCAGTTTGTGATGTCCTTTTCCCTGTCCCTTGAGACCCATTTCCAGTTCCTTTTCTTCATCTGCAATCCCAAACTCAGCCAACAATTTTTCCCTTTGCTTTCCATTCCATGTGTTATTTCCCATTTCACGTGCTCAGATCCAGAATTCCAACAGCTTGCAATAAAGCCAATTTTTTTGAGCCAATTTCCCTAGAATACTTTTCTGTTACAAGATGGAATTCTTCGGACTCCAGCTCTAGATAGCCCTCCTCCCCACTGCCCACACACACACACACACACACACACACACACACACACACACCATGTACTTGCCAGTGCTCAGTAGAGTGAATCATCACAGTTTATACATCGGTCACTTGGTGAACAAAGGTACTTGGAATTGTGGTCATAGTAGAGTGACACATGAGGAAGAGCCAAGTGGGAGGGAGAGAAGACCAGGGTGAGAAGGAACAGTCAGTGTAATTCTGAGCTTTGCTGGAGTAGTGGCTTCAAACTCTAAAGCAGAACAGTCCTCAGAAACTCAACTCCGTCCTCCTGCTCATCCCTTCTTCTCTCTGCCCCAAGAGAGGAATAAATGAGACTTGTGCACTTAAAATGACAAGGGAAACAAAGACATCTTTTCTCAGGAAGACAGCAAGGTGCCTGTCACTGTTTACATGAGGCACTGAGCATGTACCTTTGGTAAAGTCATAAATATTTTTCTGAGGAGGGAGTGTAAGCACTCACACTGCCTTGTTGCTATGGCTGCCGGGCAATTTTAATACCTAGAAATAGCAAGTCATTGGTTCGTCGGGTCTCCTTGTTTTTCAGGACCAGCAGCAATTTCTGTGCTTTCCCAAGGATTTTTTCTTTGCCGTTGGAGGCCTCCCATAGGCTGTCCCTCTCATGGTGTCCCTGAGACTATGATAGTCTCTCTTTACCCTCATCCATATAAGGAGAAGTTGATCCTTTCTTGCTAAGCCCATGAAGCTTTGCGACCGTGGGTAGGTAACCTAATCGTACTTGCCTCAGTTGCCCGATTTGTGACTTGGGGAAAATAATCGCACCGCACTGTTGTGAATACTGAGTGGGATAATGCAAATAAGCGCAGAGCACTGTGCCTCGCATTAGAAAATTTGGTTCTTCATATTAAAAAGGAAAATAGGAACTAGGAGCTTTATAATAAGTGGCAGGAGTGCAGATGCGGTAAGCGGAGAAGGTCCTGTGAGTTAGACCTGAGAGCACAGGAGAGAGTGATTGGCCCTCCTCTGCCCCAGCACTTCTCCTATTTCCTAATCTTTTCTTTTTTAATGTTTGTTTATTTTTGAAGGAGAGAGAGGGAGGGAGGGGGAGAGAGAGAGAGTGTCAGAGTCAGAGTGCAAGGGGAGGGGGCAGAGAGAGAGACGGAGAGACAGAATCTGAAGCAGGCTCCAGGCTCTGAGCCGTCAGCGGGGCTCGAACCCACAAACTGTGAGATCATGACCTGAGCCAAAGCTGGACACCTAACCGACTCAGCCACCCAGGGACCCCCTCCTGTTTCCTGATCCTATGTCTTGGCTGACTCTTGCTTTGTTGGACTTCCTCTCTGGCTGTTCTCTCCAACAGGATTGCAATGGTAGTAGTAGATGCCTTGAGGACAAGGGCTGTGGTCTAGGGACTCTCTGGGTTGTCCAAGGCCCCCGGAACAATGTTTTCCACAAAGCAAGTGCTCAAGAAGTATGTAGGGTTGTTGCCTACATGGAAAAGAGGGCATCCCGAGCAGGGAAAAAGGCTGATCTACACCTGGAGTTGGGAAGATTTGGGCCTCCCCGGGGAAATTCTTTCCCAGTCTCATTTGGTTGAGATTCAATTCACCATAACTTGTAGATTTGGTCATTCCCTGGCCCCCTCCCCCAGAAACCATTCAGGAAGAAGATTCCATGCTCCATGGTATTGCATTTTCTGCATCATAGGACTCAGCTCTGGTGGTGTACTGACTAGGAGAAATATGGTAGAGAAAGAGGGACCTGAGCCGACACCAAAAAAGTACAAAGCTGCACTTAGTCTTTCTTGTCTTTCTTTGCCTTTTACAAATACACTATTTTTAGTAAGTAATGCATAAATTTGATCTTAATTGTGGAGCTATTCAAGCAAATAGATAAAAGTAGCATTATGTATATTATATACATATACTATATATACATTACATTTAATATTCTATATCAAACATTCCCTATATTCATAAAGAAAATATGCTTTTGTGTTTTGTACATATTCTATTTAATAAATGAGATTGTTCTGTATTTACTATCTTACAGTTTACAGTTTCTTCTTAGCTGTAAGAAAAATCTTGTAGATTTTTCTGTCAGTCCTCAATCTTTTTCTTAGTATCATCGTTCCATAGTTTATTTAGTTAATCATCTACTAATGAAGATTTAGGTTGTTTTTAATTTACAGCACATGAGTTGCTGTACACAGACACTTATTTTCTCTAGGACAAATATCTTGCAATAGAATTGCTGGGACTCTAATTAAGTCTTACTTTGTACCTAAGTAAAATTTTTATTTTTTTATAAAGCTTTAGACATTTTTGTGAGCATTGTTTTTAGCTAGTTTCATAATCATATTTCTATTGTAAACAGAATCTATTTATTCTATTCTATTTTGTGATGGGATAGCATTAGTGTGCGGGAAAGCTACTGATTTTTAAAAATATTTGTTTGTTTGTTTAGTGAAAGAAGGGGAGGGGCAGAGAGAGGGGGAAAAGAGAATCCCAAGCAGGCTCTGCACTATCAGTGCAGGGCTTGATACTATGAACCAGGAAATCATGACCTGAATGGAAATCAAGAGTCAGATGCTTAACCAACTGAGCCGCCCAGGTGCCCTGGAAAGCTAATGATTTTTAAGTGCTGATGTTCCCTCTGACCACTTTGATGGAGCTACTTCTGAATCCTAAAATTCTCTTAGATGTTCTAGTTAAGTCATCTTAACTTAGATGTTCTAGTTAAGTCATCTGCAAACAATGATAGTTCTCTTTCTTCCTTTCTAATGTTTATACCATGTTTCTTTTTTTTTTTTATCGCATTTGGGATACTATTTATGTGATTTTGGCTAACTCTTCACACTCTCTGACCTCATAGGTGAAATTTCTTAAGCATAGTCAGGAGGATATAGATTTACTGCTGTTTCATGGAACTTCTGAGGAGGAGTTATTTCTGCTATGAGAAATGGTTTGGCAATTACAGGAAAACACACAGGGCTAGATTCCAAATGAGATGTAATGGAAAAAAAAGAGATTGGAATGTTCTTTGAGTTGAAGAGCCATCTAAAGGTTGCCAACAATATCCACTAACCAAAGATCAGGCGGCCCTTTCGGATGTGGATATAGACTTTTGACAAGTTTTTGTCTTGTGGCAAGTTTTGTCCTTGTGATTGGGAAGGAGCTTTCCAGACCTAATGTAGGCTCTTGCAGGATCACACCCAGATAGACCCAGATAGATAGCCATCATTCACACCTGTGCCGATGACAGCGTGCTATGCTCCTGACCTGCCGTGGTGACACATAGGTTTTTGCTATATTGGGGACTGGCTTCCCTTATCCATCCACTCCCATTCTGATCAGTGGCCTACGTTGTAAGGTGATGTCAAAGATTGGCCGTTTTAACAATGGAACAAAATAAACTGATTGGATACATAGTTCATCTACAAACTTTGGTCTCTTTAGCGCAAATCTCTGAATTATGGATTTAACCAAACTAATGGTGTGGGAGCAAGAGTGGAAGTTGACCAATGGGGAATTATCAGAGACATACTATAGAAATCAATATAATGAGGATCAGAAGTTCTCAGTATGGATGCGACCAAATCCAGTGGTGGTCTCTCCTCAGATCTTTAAGGGATACTGTCGCTCGTATCTCCTTGTATCTCAGCGGTCATTAATTGCTTACTGCAGAAGGCTTCAAATCACAGCTTTCTTTGGAAAGAAATTTTAGAGTTTCACTGACCCCGTAGAGGTTGGATTCTAAAGGAATGCTTTAATTTTCATGATTTGTGTAGACTCCTCTCATCCTCCTCTTTGAGGAAAAGTTATTTCACCTGAGAAATCCTACCCCTGAAGTTCAGGAAGACAAGGAAGTTGCCGAACTTCAAGTGAAAACCTTAGACTTTAATGAAGTAGATTTTCTCGTCTTCCTTCTTCTCTCAAGAAAACTTCAAACTTTGGAACTTGGAGTGAAACTGAAGGGACTTGGGTAAATGTGCAGAAAGATGAAATGACAATGTAGGCATCCTGGCTCAGGAACAGACAATCCTAATGATATTGCTTCTGTGTGTGTTCCCCTCTCTCCCTCATGTTCATTTCTTTCTGAGTAATGTTTTGGGCCCAGTGGAGAAGCTCCTGATGTTCTTTGGTAGCTGAAATGAGGTTAAAGTAATGAAATTCTGCCAACTAAACTTTGGGAGGAAAATGCTTAGTAGCGGCTGGGACACAGCCAGTTCCCGGGAAAAGGCAGTTGTGTAACCAGAAAAAAAACTTGCCCGGCCGTGGATGGTTCTTGAGGGTAGGTCCCAGCCCTTTGGTGGACACTGGGGAGATTCTGGTTTGAAAACTGGCCGGCGATAAGTTTCAACTGGACTGTAAGCTCCATGAGGGCAAAACTGGTGTCCTCTTTGTCCAGGGCATCTCTAATGTGTAGGCCACAAATAGGTGCTTGGAAAATCAACTAAATAAGTTAAGTCCAAAGGGGAGATATTAGAGTGATACAGTAGATACCCCTGACACCTGTGTCACATCCCTTCCCCTCCCTTGGAATCAACTGCAGGTGCCTGGGACATTTTCTTTTCTTTTTTAACTTTTCTAACTTTTTTATGTTATTATTATGACAGAGATAGAGAGTGTGTCGGGGAGGGGCAGAGAGAGAGGGAGACACAGAATCTGAAGGAGGCTCCAGGCTCTGATCTGTCAATGCAGAGCCCAACACGGGGCTCGAACTCATGAACTGCAAGACCATGACCTGAGCCGAAGTTGGATTCTTAACCAACTGAGCCACCCAGCACCCCAGAAATTTTAGACTCCATGATACCAGTATGCACGTCTTCCTGCACAGTATGATGTATCTTCTGCATCCTGGCTTGGGTCTGCTCTGAGGTCACCGGGGTTTGCTTTGGCATGCCGTGCAGACTAGAAGTGGGGTACTGTTAATGCCCTCGGGGTGTGAGGAGGACCGAGGCTGGCCAGCGAGGTCTGGGAGCTGGTGGATAAACGTTGGCAGATAGTCTCCTGTGTCCAAATGGACAACTGTGAGAGATACCCTGTAGGTGTGGAAGAGATTCCCAGTTGCTCAGGACAGTGACCTCAGTGATACATTGTGACACTGGTTGTTCCTCCTTCTTTGTCCTGTTCTTCCACCCCCCTCACTCCTGCTTCCTGAGATCCTCTGCCGAATAAAACACTTGAAACTTAGCCCTTGGCTCTCCCTCTGCTTTGGAGGAAACCCTTTCTAAGACAAGTTTGCAGGCAAGGGGGCGTAAGGTTTTGTTTTTCCAAATGGGTCTTCCCATGATTTCAGTCTTGCCCATGTTGCCCCAATGGCCAGCTTGTTGGCGTCCTAACTATGAGGGATTCAGAGAACTGGCCTTGGGTCTGGCTGCTTGGGTTCACTACTTATAAGATGTGTTGACCCTGGGATTGGTCCTGAAAAAGATTAATAAAGAGCCTCAGTTTCTTTTTCTGTAAAATGAAGATAAGAACAATGCGTAACTACCATGGCGATTATTCCAACGCAGTGAGAGCATGTATGTGAAACTCTTGGCACTGTGCTGGCACATGTTAAGGGCTCAGCCACACTAGCTGCCCTGAGGGCAGCCACTTCTCACGTGATGCTACCCTCAATCTTCTATAAACTGCAGCTGTCTGTGTGTATCTCTTACCCCTCTACTTCAGGTGTGAGCTTCTTCAGACTAAAACCTGTGGCTTTGCCATCTTCATGCACCCTGCTGTCCAGCATTGCGACTTTCATAGAGTAGGTATCCAATGACGTTACATGAATGAAAGAATGTCCTTGCTATTAGTGGCAGTGATTTGAATAGCAACAGCCTATTCTCAGAACCTGGATGTCTGGAATCACTGTACTGTCCTTCGGGAGCAAAGACCAACCTCCCACAGCAAGGACTTTGGAGTATATATTTCCAGAAATATCATCATGATTGGATGGCATTTATAATTGATTGAGTCATTCAGAGTAGGAATTTATTTTTTCCTCTCTACTAGTGCTATCCAACAGAACTTCCTTTGAGACTGGGAATGTTTTTTTCTGCTTTATTATTTTTTTTAATTTTTAATGTTTGTTTATTTTTGAGAGAGAAAGACAGAGAGATAGATAGGGGAGAGAGAGAGAGAGAGAGAGAGAGAGAGAGAGAGAGAGGGAGAGAGAGGCAGAGCATGAGCAGGGGAGGGGCACACAGAGAGGGAGACACAGAATCCGAAACAGATTCCAGGCTCTGAGCTATCAGCACAGAGCCTGACGTGGGGCTCAAACCCACGAACTGCGAGATCATGACCTGAACTGAAGTCAGAGGCTTAACCAACTGAGCCACCCAGGTGCCCCTCTGCTTTCTAATACAGTAGCCACCAGGCACATGTGGCCCTTGAGCACTTGAAATATGACTGAGAAAGTGAACGTTAAATTTTAATTGATTGTAAATAATTTAAATATAAAGAGCCACACACGATTAGGATCCTCAGTCCTGGCCCCACCATGCTGCACTCCGCGGCTACAGCATTTGGCCTGCGCCTGGGGTTAGTGCTGATGCATTTGCTGAAGGAAACAGTGAGTGATTATTAAACCCTGATCTTTCCATATCTATTCTCTTCTTTTTTGAAAAATTTTTATTTATTTATTTTTGCGAGACAGAGGGAGTGCAAACTGGGGAGGGACAGAGAGAATGTGGAAACAGCGCATCCGAAGTGGGCTCCGTGCTGACAGCAGAGAGCCCAGTGTGGGGCTTGAACTCATGAACTGTGAGATCATGGCCTGAGCTGAAGTCAGACATGTAACAGGCTGTTCTCTTCCTGGCCCTCCCCAACTACCCTGTGAGGAAGAAGAGCAGAGCAATTACGTTTACAGAGGGTGATTTTGATGATAGTACTGTGCGCGCTCCTGCCACCACCACTACCCCTAGTAACAATAGCATCAGTGGACAGGTGTTGAGTTACCCCAGGCAGGTGTTAGGTAATTTAGACATACTGTCTTCTCATTCATTCTTCACAGTGACTCCATGAGGTGGTCTCTTATTTTGGACTCCCCCTCGTATTAGCCTTCTGGGGCTGCTGTCACATAATACCACAGACTGGAGGCTCACAACAGAAGCTTATCCTAGAAGTCTAGGATTGAGGTGTTAGCAGGTTTGGATTCTCCTGAGCCCCACTCTCTGTGCATGGATGCGCTCTCGCTGTGGTTTCTATGGTCTTTCCTCTGTGTGTCATTTCCTCTTACAAGGGCACCAGTCAGACTGCATTAGGGCCCACTCTAATGACCTCATTTGAACTTGATCTCTTCTTTAAAGGCCCTATCTCCAAATATAGTCACATTCGGAGGTACTGGGGAGCTAGGGCTTCAACATACAAATTTTGAGAGGACACAGTTCAGCACCAAACACCCAAAAGAAGACTCTGAGACAAGGACTTGGGTGCAGGTAGCTCATTTTGAAAGCACAACTGAGTTAATTGAAGGGAAAGTGAGACATGTAGAAAAGCCAATGAAAGACCTGCTAAGGAATAGCTTGCAGGACCCCAGTCCTGCTGGAGAACACATGTCAGAACTGCCTGACCAGAGTCTGGAGAGGCTGGTCAAGGGACAGAACTCTCTAGATTTTGGAGTTGCATCTGTCTCTGGAAAGCAGGCTCTTTTGATGCGAGAGAAAGCTCTCCAGTGGCTAAGGAAGAGCTCAGATGTTTCAGGTGGAAAGCTGTCAGCTTCAGCTCGAAACTCAGCTGTGCCAAGGGGAGAGGGGAGAGGGATGGGCAGAATGTCAGCTGCACCTGCTACAGGCAGATATGGCTATTATCCCTATTTTCCAGATCAGCACACTGAGAGAGAGTCAAGTAACCAATAGCAAATGATGGAATTTGAATTTAATCTATTGAATTGCAAAACCCCCAACCCTCGCTATCACATCAATGAAACTCATTCACTGATTGAATAAACATTTGTTGGGCCTCTTCTATATGCCCATGTACCAGTAGCAGGGATATAGCAACGGGCAAGACATAGATCTGCTGCCAGGGAGGAACTTACCCAGAATTAGTCACTGGCAGACCTGGGATGGTAACCCTGGTCTTCAGACTCCTGGCACAGTGTTCTCCGCTCTCTCTGAGTGGGGCCATGGGACCCAAAGGTGAGTTCAATGTCTCAGGCTATTCACGTTCCTGTTTGACCCTCCCTTCTCAATCTTAGAGATGAGTCCCTTTGTTGGCATGAAACATGTCAGCTCTTTAGAAAAAAAATTTTAATGTTTATCTTTGAGAGAGAGGGTGAGTGAGAGAAACAGAGCATGAGTGGAGGAGGGTCAGAGAGACAGAGAGGGAGACACAGAATCCAATGAAGGCTCCAGGCTCTGAGCCGTCAGCACAGAGCCCGATGCGGGGCTTGAACTCACGAACTGTGAGATCATGACCTGAGCTGAAGTCGGATGCTTAACCGACTGAGCCCCCCAGGTCCCTGGAACCATGTCAGCCCTTTAGCTTTGTTCCAAAAAGAGGCCTTGTGGGAGATGAAGAGGTGCCTGCGAGATTTATCACTAGGATTTGTTTTCTCCAATTTATCCACTTTTGCTCTCTCCCCTCACATTGCCTCCTGCACACGCAGGTGCTACCAGGTGCCGTGGTCTTTGCAGGCTGCCACTGGGGATGTGGTCCAGGTGAACACAGTCTGGCTGCCGGAGATGCACATGAGACATGGGCCTCTGCCTGCAATCTAATTCAAAGGATCCTATGGATGAAATGGAAACGGATGGACTGAATCCAGTGGTCTCCGTGAATTACTTGGCAGGAAATGGAAGCATCTCCTTCCAGGTTTGAGTTGTTCTTTTTTTAAATTCAAGTTTATTTATTCCAGGGTAGCAAGAATATGAAATCTATATAAGAACCTGTATCTGCCTACCTCCGGACTCTAAGTCTAACAGCGATCACCATGTCGTGTGTGTGCCGACATTTCTGTCTCTGGCTGGCAAATCCTTATTTTTTGCCCTTCCACTGTGCATTCACTTACAACACCTTGTTTGAGCTTTACAAAAGCCTTACAGAGTAGTGAGAACAGACCTTGTCTTCATTTTACAGTCCGGAAAGTGAGGCTGAAGGAGATGAACACTTGCTCTACTTCACGAGAATTGGGGGAAGAGAAATTAAATTATAAATGTGAAAGGGTGTCGGTAGAAGTGAAAGCATCATGCAGATATTATTGTTCTCAGTGTGACAAATCTCTTTAGTGACAGAGCTGGAATCAGAAGGCATGCTTTTAAAAAAATATTTATTTTTGAGACAGAGAGAGAGAGACTGAATGAGTGGAGGAGGGACAGAGAGAGAGAGAGAGAGAGAGAGAGACATAAAATTTGAAGCAGTTTCCAGGCTCTGAGGTGTCAGCACAGAGCCTGACACGGGGCTCGACTCAACCGCAAGATCATGACCTGAGCTGAAGTCGAACATTCAACTGACTGAGCCACCCAGGGGCCCTAAAAGGCACGCTTTTTGACTTTTAGAACAGCACAGTGATTCTGCAGTTATATAATGTTTGCTTTTTCTGAGGTCTCTTGGGCTATAGAAGGGACCTAAGTACCTCCCAGGTCAGTGCGGAAAATCTTGATGTTAAACGAGTCTTACTAAGTGTTCTGGTTACTACTGCTCCATAGCGGACCAGACCACATTTCGTGGAGTAAAACAGTGACCATTTGATGAAGCTTATGGATTCTGTGGGTCAGAAATCCCCAAAGGGCACACAGTGGGAATGACTTGAGTCTGCCTGATGATGTTGGGGGCCTCGACAGGGGCGGAGTCTATTACCAGGTGCTGGGACGTCCTCAGGACTCTCATACTTCCACGTCCGGTGCCTGGAGTAGGAAGACTAGGACTACCGGTGGCGTCTGTGGCTTCTTCCGGTGGCTGGGGCTTCCTCACAGGCTGGCTACTCCGGGGTGGCTTCTTACACTGCAGCTCAGGACTCCAAGTACAGGCATTTCACTGGACAAGGCAGGAGCTGGGTTGCCTTTTTGCTTCTGCCATACCCTATTGCTGACAAGGGACCCACGAGCCCATCCAACAAGGACCAAGGACACAGATGTTACTTCTAGATGACAGGGATATAAGGTCACATTGTAGAAGACCTTGTAGGATGAAAGATATAGTTGCCACCATTTTTGTAAAATGTAGTTTGCTACACCCGGTTTCAACTTGGTTATTTTTGTTGGTCCTTTATCTTAATTTATTGTTTTAAAAAAGTTCTGGAATCATGTGTTTATGTGGAATGTTTTCACCTTTCCCTGAAAAAATGTAGAAGTACAAAAGACCAACAAAAATAAATATTAGCCTTGTGAGCAAGAGAGAAAACAGATGCCTAATTTGTATGTTTCTGACTTCACAAGCACGGCTTTTTCCATAAAGATTCAATTGGTCATTGGGTAAATACATCAGCCATTCCATCTATTTCTGGCAACATCTATTAATGAGGCAATTCTAGATAGCCTTAAATGGTCTTCCAGACTGCAGCTAAGATGTAGATACACGTTCCACTGCAGGTGCGTGAAATGCACATCTACTATCGCTTCCCCTGGAATTAATAATACAAGTCAATGGTGTGTGAAACACATTGGTGGAAAACTCCAGTAGGTAGCAGTGTAGACACAGCATTGTAGGTGAGCTCTTTGATGGGCAGTGGGTGTTTCAGAGCGACTGGATGAAAGCAGTGTGTGGTGTTACAGATGAAAGCAGCAAGTGGGTCAAGCCCTTGTTGAAGCTTTGGTACTGACAAGCACGTGTTCATAGGATTCTGACAAGAAACAGATTACCCAAGAGCCTCTGGGAAGGGGTGTTAGATGGAAAAAATCATCAAGGTAATGTGGGGTGGTTTTCCAAACTCATGGTTGGTCTCTGCCAGAGATGTCTCTGCCAGAGTGACCCCAGCCCTTGTGTTCAGATTTTGAAGGCATCACTAATGTTCTGATTAGTGTGTACACACAAGTCCACACACACACACACACACACACACACACACACACACACATCATGCTCAGTGTTTTGCAGTTAGGGTCACATTAGGTTTGTACTTAATTATGGTTTTGGTTTGCAGACATGTTAGGTATCAATTAAACAGGATGCCTGTGAAATTTCTTCTTATTTAAAAAAAAAGCCTTTCTCAACAGCTGTTGAATACCTAGTGATTTCAAGGCTCTGAGAGGGACATAAAGGTGTTTGAGGCTTGGATCTCGCATTCTAGTTGGGGAGACAAGACATAAAATATATAGTTTTGTGTTGTTCACTGGTTATGTGTTTAAGAAACAAACTTAATGTTGCACACACAGTTTGTTTTAGTCGGGAGGAGGATGTGGTCCCTTGGGGTGAGGCTGTCAGGTGCATATTCCCAGAGGAGATGGGGCCCAAAAGGAACTTGGCTGGGTGGTAGGGATTCAAAAGATGAGAGAATGGGAGCATTCCCAATGAGCCCGAGGAAGCGGGGAACAGAGAATGCATTGTGGACAAAGGTGTGGAGGCCAGAATGGCATGTACGGGCTCACCCTCCAACTGCAGAATGACAGCTGAACTTGAAAAAGCATCATCATGGTCATCTTATAGAGGGCAGTTGGCTTTTCAGCCGTTTTCAAGAAGACGAGTTCAGAGCCAGAGCTGAGAACAACCCCACCCCGAAAATTGCAGCCATCTCTGAGGGCTGCCTTTGATTCTATGACTGCTTACCGAGTGACAGCCCGGATTAGGACACTTGAAGCATAGTACAAATTCCTCAGATCAAATTAAAATCATTAATCTCCAGGACCAACGCAGCAGAGCCTGGGCCTGCCTCTGAGTT